>JAGFPH010005352.1:0-30360 GCA_018207615.1 Philaenus spumarius
TTGAGTTCTGGCATGTTAATAGCAACGTTTACCAATTAAAGAAGTTAAATGAATACATTATTAGCATACACACTTGACGGTACTGTTCGAATCCCATTCCTTAGTTATGTAAAAAGAACTACTTAAAGAATTAATTCTAAAAACAATTTTATTATAACTGAACCTAATTTGTATCCATTGTACTAGTAATGCACACACAACTGATTATTTACAAAACAAACACACTATAAATAAACTTGTCATATGGTTCAAATATTTCTTAAAATATCTGTTTTATAACATCATAACATCATACCAACTTGCTGTTAAGGGGAGCGTGGCTTAAAACAGAGGTAGATTTAGAGATACTATGTTACTCGCCCAAAACTAGTAGATGGAATCTTAAAACTCTATTTTTCTTTGAACATAATACATTTAATTGCATTTATATTTATTTTAGACAGATATTTCTGAGATCTATTTACATCATTTAATCTGGTGTATTCCTGCTATCTACAAGTCTTTGTACACACTGGTCGTAATAAAGGATATAACTAATAATTAAATTTGAATATATCTCTGCTGTATAACACAACTAAATATTGATCAATCTAACAGATCAATTAGTTTGATGTATTGCCATAAGTACCGGTACATAAACAAATATTTACAAAGTATTATTTGACCTAACCGAAGTCAATTCTTGATTAAATTTGCATATATTTCATGTTATGTTTCTTAGTTTGAAAATTGTTTTCTAGATTAAATTCGAAATTTCAAGAAACTAAAACTTCCAAAAAAGAAATGAAAGGAAAAAAGTTATTTCGAATAATCTATAAAATTTGTATTTCAATAACTCACAAGAAAAGGTGGGAGATTATCGTCCATAATAAAAATGAAAAATAACTAGGGGAGACCCCGGCATGCTCCGCACGCCAACCCCCGATGGAACCTTCTAAAAACATAATACGTTATGTTTTATTTATATTAAAGGTGTAGGATTAATTATAACCTCAAAACCAAGGTAGTAAATAATGTTAAGTGTTCAAATCAAATTATTTCATATACTTTATATCAACAGTTATAATAAAGGTTAAAAGAACCAGTAAGGCTCAGGTGTACACTTATTCAAAAATTTAACCAAAAAGTTAGTCACTATCAGTTACCGTATATTATCAATGAATAGGTCTACTATATGTCTTATTTATTTTTAATTAGGATTTAACATAGTTTTTTCTTATTTTTAAATTCCTTAACGCAAGTTTTTATTGGTCTGTGTGTGTTTAAACATGTGTTGGTTCAGTATAGGCTAACTTAAAATATTATTTTGTACTAAAAACACTAAAGCAGCTAGATTAGTTTGTTTCTTATTATAAACAGCTGTTTTGTATGGAAATAGTTTTTAAATTCGTTCCATGTTAATCTTGTGGGGAAAACTCGACCTTTAAGATTATCTCACGCCATTAAGGATAAGAATTTTTGACATCTAAAACCTTATTGCAAAACTTCGAAATGAGACAAATTTTTTGACAACTCAAACATTAAATTTGGTCCAGAAATAACGGAGGAGTTGTTGTGTTCACAAAAAACTGCTTCACGTATTATATATAAGGATTTAGAATTTTTTCGTAATGATAACCTTACAGTTTTAAGTAAATTATACTAAATGCCTAAGTTTAACATGTAACAAGACCTATTGTAACGGCATGACTGCGCATCAAAACAAGAAACTAAAGTCGAAAATTAAAGCAAAGTGTAAAATGAAGTATTAATGGAAATCTGCTGATAGTGTACAATAGGTGTGTAGTCAGGTGATTAATGTACTACGCTGAAAATCTTTCATCTGAAAAGGCGAACCTTTTTAATAGAAAAATAACATTTATGTTATTATTTTTATAGGCCTAAATTAGCTTGAAATTATTTTTGAATTGTAGAATTGTTATCTAGTGGCTATACGCACTAAATTAATATAACATGATCTTCAAAATATCAAAACTGATTCAAGTTTTTTTACCGGGGCCTTGAATAAGGTTGTAATGTTATACCCATCATAGGAATTAACTAAGTTATCTATTTAAGGGTCGGCTCTAGTAAAACAGAAACGGCGGTAGGTTACGCGGACATTGCTCATCTTAAATCCATTTAAAACACGCAATTATTCAAATAGCGTTTTTAAAAAAATACCAAACTCTTGGGGACAAAATTCTTCATCCGAATGACTTGGTAAATTTTCGCTATAATTAATAGTTACAACGTAAAAAATATTTAAAATCACCCTATAGTGACGTTAGGTTACACGGACATTGCTCAGCCTAAATCCATTTAAAACCCGCAATTGTTCAAATAGCGTTTTTAAAAAATACCAAAATATTGGGGACGAAATTCTTCAGGCGAATGGCTTGGTAGTTTTCGCTATAATTAATAGTGACAACATAAAAAAAATATTAAAAATCAATGTTTTAAATTGTTAATAAATATTAAACAAAATATTTTTTTAATTTTTAAAAAGCCATTTGCATGCATATTGACCATAGCTTTAAAATGACATATCGTTTATAATTTTCCGATCAAAAATAAAGGAAAAATTTGGATTTTAATTTAACATTGGTCTTATGGAGTGTCAGCCAACATGGCTGACAGCTAGAGCCGAACCTTAAGGGTCTGCTGTAGTAGCGGCCATCTTGGATTTTTATCCCATAAGAGCAATGTTAAATTTCAAACCATTTATTTAATTTATTTTTTATCATAAAATTGTTTGCAAGGTCTCATTTTAAGCACAGACACAATACGCATCCGTTTTGTATTTTAGGCCCTCATTTAAAAAAATTTGGTTCATTTGTCACGTAATTGACATTTTTGAAGTACCAAGTTTTAACTTTTTTCTTTACATAATACAAAATGTATAATTAAAAGTGAAATGCAAGCCGGATCCGCAATTTTATAAAGAATATTCGGGTTTTTTTCAGCACTCAAACTGATTTATAAAATGGTTTGAAATGAGGCTATGTCAAAACGCTCAGCTGCAAGAAATTGCACTGTTCAGATAGGGCTATAGAGAGAAGCGTTTGCTTTTCCGGTTGCTTTCTCGTTTACTGGAGCAGACCCTTAAGTGTTGACGCCCCAGACCACTTTTTGGGGATGTCCGATTTAGGCTGGAGGGACATTTTAAAAGTAAACAGTATTCAAGCTCCATAACAAATTAAAGGGTATTCAAACTATTCACTGTCCTACCTGATACCACATCATTTTCAGATAACTCCTATATTTGTTCTCTTCTCTTTGGAGTGAATCGGTTCAACACCTGCTGTGTAAGTATGAGTAACACGTTCACAGGAGATTAAGGGTCTGCTGTAGTAGCGGCCATCTTGGATGTTTATCCCGTAAGATAAATGTTAAACTTAAAATCATTTGCTTCATTTATTTTTTATCGTAAAATTGATTGCAATGTCTCATTTCAACCACGGTCACAATACGCATCCGTTTTGCATTTCACATTTTTTTAAAATCCCTTTCATTTGTCACGTAATTGACATTTTACGTGTATAAATAACATGAAATGTATAAATAAAAGTGAATTGCAAGCCGGATCCGCAATTTAAAAAAGAATGTTAAGGGGTTTTTCAGCAAAGGATGGATTTATAAAGTGGTTTTAAATGATTCAATGTCAAAGCGCTCAACTCGCAAGAAATTTCACTGTTTAGATACCGCTATGGAGTGAAGCACTGGCGTTATCGGTTGCTTTCTCGATTACTGGAGCAGACCCTTAAGGGGAGCAGACCCTAAAGCCTCGGTTTGTAAGACCACGCTGCGATAACTACTCCGTGATAACTACGCCGTGATGTTCAAGAGCGGCAAGTCGGTGAAGCCGCCGTTACTTACATCACGCCGTGATTCAATGCGATACTGGTTTGTAAAAAGCTCGTATTTGACGGCGCGAATCTATTTCTTGCTCTGTGAAAGCAACTAGACCTCAGATATAGTTGCGAGTGTCAGAATTATGATGTTGCTACAACTGGCAGGAAAGCAACTCAGCTTATAGTGTAAGAGACAAGTTTAAAGACTTCTTTTGCAATCTTTTTCAGTGGATTGGCAGCTCAATTCCATTAGAAAAAGTGTTTAAACGCACATAGGCCTACACTCATAGTAAAACTTAGTTCTGTTTTATAGCTTGGAACTTGCCTCTGAAAAATATGTAATTTTTAGGTTAAGGTGTATGTTTTGTATTCATCTACAGACATTGCTGGGCATGGCGGTGCAGTGAAAATATATTTGGGATCCTATCCCAGTACTTTACAGTATTTTTTACACAAATTGCTATCACTCCTGAAACTGTTGACAACCTTATTCTAGCTGCGGATGTTTCCACAATTTATTTAGAGTGGCAAAAATTCGTTGCTCCAACCAAGACGAAGATAAACTTCCTCTACCTACAGAAAATTTGATACCTATAAGAGAGCCAACAACAGGAAGAAAGGGAACACGTTTGGCTTACTACGTACGAGAAAAGTTTAAAGACTTCTTTTGCAGTGAAAAGATTTCTGTGAATTGGCAGCTGAATGTCATTCAGAAAAGTAACTAAATCGTCAAGTACGTGATCAAACAATTTTTCTTTTTCGAAAGTGATCAGACAAACATTTTATCAAACCTTTAACAATAATTATTTTTGTTAAATTGAACCCTTTGTATTGCAAGCGTAAATTCTTATCATTATATTAATTTTGCATCACTGTATACTTTTTGTTTGAGTCTATTACATTTATCATTAAACTAATGTGCTTTTCAAAGATACCAACATCGAGTAGTAATTGAACATTTTTTTCTTTTACAACAATTGAGAAATAGCTACAAGGAAAACTTTAAAAAATGGTATCATTAGAATAATTTGTTTTGTGAAGGGGTACCGAAGATTTTCAGACTTCCCGTTGACCTTTTACATAGTTAAGGAAATGTTTATAATATCTTTAACAAATATGGCATCCCAAAGCTATAAACTTTTTTTAAACGAAGATGTAAAAAAATGTTTTAATTTAAAATCTGTAAACTTCCTTTAAAAATGTATGCAATTTATTTTTGAAGTATCTCATTTAATTATAAAGTAAAAACTTTTAATTTGTTCTACACAAGAAAAAATGAAAAATTATGTTTCCCTTTGGCTGCACCATGTAGTATGCACTATTGCGTACTAATGCTGTGCATCACGATATTTTATCTTTGGTTTTTAGGTAAGGCTTAATATTTTATTTTTGTTAGTTCACAGTTTAAACAATACAGTTAAAAACAGACTTTCTCTCCCAAGTTCCTCGGAAATTTGTTTCCAAATATTGTTTTTTCCCATGGCATCTTTTTAGTCTTTTTTTAGGAAAAATCGTAGAGAACTGGATTATTTTGAACCAGATCTATCAACTTATCATCCAATTCACTCGTGAAAACCTTAGACTCCATAATGCTTAGTAATGCACAATAAAATAATAAGTTAATACAGCTAAATATTTCACAGCAATTACAAAAACAAGTTGCTTAAAGAAATTAAAAGCAGTATATTGCGCAGTGAAACCAGTATTCATTGGTGAAACCACGCCGTGAAACCACGCCGGAATAGACTGAGACCTATCCAGAGCGTACCACGCCGAGATATCACGCCGGACCTTCGAACAGTCGGCAGCCGGACGTGGTCTAAGAAACCACGGCAATGCTCTTGCATCCACACTGTTCTAGCGTTGACGTGGTCATCACGTTCAACAATCGCGCCGGACGCCCGGCGTGGTCTTACAAACCGGGGCTTAAAGGATCGAGAGTACCTTACAGAGAACGTTTTGGAAACGATACGGACGAATCGAACACCGTAATGCATCGCCTACGCTATCGCTATTGACAATATTTAATTTTGCACAGAGTCGTTTTGGGGAGCAGACTTTCCTATCCTCCGCCATGTTAGGTTATGTACCTTTTTATAAAAACCATTAGAGCTAGAGATCTGAAATTTTTACCATTATACCCTACTTCCTTTGTCAACATTTTCTCCAGAGAATTTTGTTATATCTTAATTTATTTGTTCGGTAAATTTTGTTTCATAATTGTACATTTTTCAAACGTAAAAGTTCCCATAAAATATTTTTTTACTTTTTGTTTTTTTTTGTATTTATAAAAACCAACTGGATTGATTATGTATAATAATGCCCTACATGTGTGTGCAAAGTTTCAAGGTCATATCTTTAATGGTTATTGAAAAAAAGGTATATTTAGTAAAAAAAAAAAAAACACTGTTTTCGGAGAAATGGATTTATTTACAAAACACAAAATAGCAAATCATATCGTATTATATGATATGTAGCAATATCGCGCTTGCATGGTTTCAGAAAAACATTTTTCTCTTATCTAATGTAAATGAAATACATATTATGTTATATATCACTTTAAAGAGCACAAAACAAGCTATAATAATCAATAAAAATTAAAAAAACGATTTAAAATTTTTTTTGAGGTCTGCTCCCCTTGGGAAGTTGGAAGATCCTTTGTTAGCCCTGAAGAGTTCTGCGGTCCTAAGATCCTGTTGTGCTTTATTCGTGACCTTTGCAGAAATACTTAACAGGCTATCATTCAAAATAGATCTACTTAGGTTGTCGTGGTAGGGAAATTGAGGGCTCCTTTATCACTATGGTAAAAATAATATAACAATAAAAAGAACAAACTAAAATGATAATTTAAGTAAATCATTTTCACGCCCATTAAAACAAAAAACTTGAACCTCTGAAATGATACCCGTTTGAAATTTGTAAATTTAGTAAATATAAACAAATAACAGAACTATTGCAAAAGCTCAAATAATGGTTATTGTTACAGGTTTTTTACCTTTTTTTAGCAAATACTTAAATGTTAAGACCTAGGGTCAGTGTAAAATTGCATACTTTTGCTTGTCTTAGTTTAAATAATATAAAACCTTTCTGATTTGAAGACCTTGTACATAAACATAAAAGAATTATGTTTGCGCAATACCAGGGACATCAACGCGTGTTTCACACGCCAACCACCTTGATACCTTCACACATACATTATATAATTTATTTTTACTAAAGATGCAGATTTAATCATAACCATGAAGCTAAAATAAGTAAAAAATGAAGTTATTAAGTTTACTATATGACTTGTCTTATAACATATATTAAGTAGATTCAGCATACTTACATAACAAACCTTAAAAATACATATATTTAAACTAAGTGATTTAAAGGACAAAAATTTGAAATGGTTAAATATATTTTTTTAACCCATTTATTGGTATAAACTTACTTTTAAATTATTTGTAATTTTCAGTAGATTCCTCAACAACTTAAAGATATATAACCTTTATAATGGTTATGCCCTAATTAGACAGTCAGTAATTGTAGGCTACATTTTTATATTCAGTTTTTACGTATAAACATGAATAACATCGCAGTTTATAGTTTATAACTCGGATTATTTTCCGCTTAATTTATTTGTGCCTCGCTGTGTGTACTGTACTATAAATAATTCTTCCCACGGGTAACATGATTTGATCGCAGGTAATTACAATTGTAGTGGCTGTGATATAGAAGGTACAGCAGCAATGGTAACAAATGTAGTAATCTCAGGGGCATTGTACTTTTAACATTACCAGCTGCAACCCTTTATTCCTTGTGTAAATACGGATTTAACTGCAATCTTTATAATGTATATAATGATTGTATCACCATACAACAATTTATTATTAATTCGTATATATTAAAATGTTTTATATATTAGGGAAACTATTTTTACATTTTCTAAATTTTTTGTGTTTGTAATATTTTATTCCATAATTTTATTACAGACGATGCAGTTTACTTGATGAAATAAACTTTGAACACAAAATCGCACAACTAATACGTTTATTAACTCAAACGCGTTTCAACGACAAAGTCGCCATCATCAGGGACGTACGAGCTACAATAGTCAAAACTATAACTAACTAGCGTTTTGTTCTATAAAGTACATCTTCTCACAAGTCAAGCTCAATATTTATTTATAATACAATTTAACTCTAAATTATTTAATATTTTGATATAAACCTGTACAAATTAAAACCATAAGAATTGTAAAATTAAAAGAAAATAAGCAGCACCCTGACTGCTTGTTTTTCTTTTCAAATATTGTAATATTTTAAATAACGAACATTATGATATATGGTTTTTAGTTGTCTTTTCAGAAGGTTGGTTAAATATGCAAATTATATGTTATGATGTGTTTCGTTTACAACAATAGCCTCCTTCCTCTACTCAAACTTCTACTGATGTTGTATTTTTGAATAACTATAAGAACCTTTCCCTATCTAAACTGACAAGTAGTATATCACATGACTGAATGACGTAACAAACTAAGGAATATATTTGTTGGATTTCATTGGAAATATGTTTCACTTGTCTGTCACTGAAACGTAAATATAAAGTCCAATGCATAAATAACACCACATGAATAAAATAACACGGATCGCCCTTTTTTTAAAATTAAATAAACTAAACAATGATTTTAAGGATAGTGTAATAATTAGTTTCGTTTAAAATTTAATCTGATGATCCAAATATATTATTTATTGGGTAAAAGTAAATTTAGTATCATGATTCGTAAATAAAGTGGATTAAATATGATACAATTAATAGCGTACCAAAAGTAAAAAAGGTAAACATTAGATTATGGTTTTTGTTGTTCTATTTCATTGACCGAGCGTAAGCGAGGTCTCCGTTTTAACTCGACCGTTCGGCATTTCGTCTGTGTGTCTCACGATTACGGCCAAATGCCTTGACCGATTGTAATGATGTTTTGCATGAATGTTCCTTATTCCTAGGCCGAGCCATGTATATATACGGTTTTTTCCATTTTTCATTTTTAACCCCTTAAATAAAATAAAAATGCTGCCGGACCGTTTCTCTCAGTGTAAGCTTTTTTCCAAAGCCAGTTTGTGGCTTAACCGTAAGTCGATTTTAAAAATTAATAACGTTTTCCTATAAGCAAATTCAATTTTAAACAAAATATTATTCTCGATTTTTTTCCGTATCTCTATCGGTAAACTCACAAAATGGCCGTAAACTTCGAATTTGTTAAAAATCGTCCAAGTTTTTGTATTTCAACCATGTTTTTATACGTTTATTCTAAACCAATTCAAAAGTGTTCCATAGCTTTTTTGTAGATAAAGGTTTAAAGAATTCATATATGCCAGTAAAAAAATTATTGAAGGAAAATTAAGAAATTTATTAGCTCAAGAAACAATCACGTTCAGTAACGAAAGAAAAATGTTTAACGAAGCGAAAGTAAAAATTATTGAAATTTTATTCATAAATGTAAAAAAGTTTTGTAATTTAGTTCTAAATAGAATTGTATAAAATTATTGATCAATTTAAAATTTCTTATTTTGAAAACACCAGTTTTTATGTTCCTACTATAAGACTGCTAACAAAACTAGGCCTGTTTTGAATAATAATTTAGGAATACATCATTTGCCCAAAAATGAAATATTATTATAAGAAAGTGTAGAGGATAAATCAAAGAATTGAACTGTATACCTGTAAATTATCATTGTAAATTTCATAAAAGTATTTGACTTAGCTTTACTTGAATTACAAAATGAGATGAAACAAATGAAACCTCGCGGCGATAAAGGACATACAAAAAATGACCGTAGGACACCGTGGGAAGTGTTGGTACATGGGTTGACAACACGACGTTTTAACATCGTTTGTTTTCATTATTTCTAATATTGGAATATGATATGGAACTTAAGTTAACTTATGATACATTGTTAAGTTTGAGTTTTTTAAGTATGTAAATATTTAATTGTATGTTGTCCCTCTATAACGCGATATTTTTAGCTATCTTACGCATTATTAACCTAAATAGAACACAATGCCTCTAAAAGAAAATCTTTAGCAGTTAAAGCTCAAGAAAAGAAATAAAAACGAGAACTAGAAAAGCCGGAATCGCGGGAATTATAAATATTGTTTCAATGGCTAAACCTTGTGCTTACTTCCTTACTGGCACACTATTTTTAACCTAGGCTCAAAACCACATTTGTTATTTCAACGAGCGAGGTCTACTGTTCACAGAACTACTAGTATTATGAATTCGCCTTTTTTTTTAAACGGTATATAATTTGTTGCATGTGTCATATGAATTGAACATGCCTGTACTGATACTGATTCAATTGAAAATACTACATGGCATGTAGTGTGCTTTATACAGGGTGCCCCATAAGTAAAGTGCCAAACGTCGGGAAATGGTTCTATGGGTCAAAATAAGAAAAAAAGTTCAAATAAACACACACCCGTAAACGCTTTGTTTTCTAGATATCCGCCATTTTGTTTTTTGTACAAAATAATTCTTATCTAGAGAACAGTTTGATTGATTGAGTTCAAACTTGGCATAAAGTTTAACCTAACAATGATATATCTTAAGAAAATAAAAGATTAAATGCAATTATGCGTTTCAAAATTGCGGCTCTTTGAAAATTTCAAACCTAAATTACTCAAAATCAAACATTTAACAAAAAATGAAAAGATACATTTTTTGTAGGCCTTTTGATTCCCTTTCGGATGGTGTAACTTTCAAAACAATCGGATGACGGATAATAGCTAAGAGATAATGACAGCATCTATGTGCATACAATAATGCTGTTTACTCTGCTGGTGTAGGATGCCGGGTTGAATAAACCAATTATTACACATAACTTAATTTTCAGAAGGAAAAGGAAACTACCTCTCATATGCATTTATGGTGTACTAAACATTTGTATTTTTATTTAATTTTTTAATGTTTTTTTTTTTTTAATTTTAGGAAAGTCGTGTTTTTTAGCAATTAGATACCATTTTCTCGGGAATTGATAAGGATAATACTGTTTACTTTAATTTACCATAAAATAATCTATAGCTGAAAACTAACAAATTCCAAATATAATAAAACGCTATTTGGTAAAAATTGTGTCACTAAAAAAGTTATTGTAAGCATTTACAAAACATGTTGGCAAAATGTAAATTTAATATAAATAAATACCTTGTTTCCGTGAAATGCTGCTCACAGTCCTGTTTGATGTCTCCATTTCTGTTTGGCGGTGACGATCGTTTCGCCTATTTCTCAGGCATTGTCGAACCGATTATATTATTAAAATGTTTTGCATTTAATTTAATGCGCGTCAAAACAACATTAAATTGTTAATCACAATTTACGAACACAAACACAAAACACAAACACTATACACGTACACAGCACATTTGAACAAAGATATGGAGATAGTCTTACGGATAAAAACACTCGCACGTGCATTGCGGTCCGTCCTTGGTTACGCACCCCAGAGTCATCAAGCAGGACTGTGAGCAGCATTTCACGGAAACAACGTATTTATTTATAATAAATCCAGTCCAGTAAGGCAAAAAACAAGTTAATCGTAAATTTAATGTTGGATTTAATTTGATTAATTTTAAAGGAAGCAGAACCTATGCTCTGTCGAATGAAACAAACTAAATTGTAAATATTTGCAATCTATTATAAGAAAACCTATTTTAACAAGTTGGAGGATATGGCGAAGTGATTCCCTTAAACATCAGAGGTTAAGACATTTTCTGTGACTAGAAAGTTTAACAAAAACATATTTTGTTGAATTTTTTCTCAATCCATAAGAGAAGGGAAAATGTGATTCTAGAATATTTTTATAAAGTTCAATGCGTTCTTGTTCGAATGCCTACACGTTACAAAATTTTATGTCACAAATTATTAAATTAAAATTGAAATCTTTAACTTTATCGAACCATAACGAAGGGAAATCTATTTTGTATTTAACTATTAATGATTTCTTAAGTCTTGTGGTTTTTGGTTTAAAAATTAATTTTGTAAATTATCAACTCCTATAAAAGCGAATGTACGTCCGTACGTACGTGAGTAACAATACAATATGACAGCTGATTTCACCCATCATCATCTGTAATGCTAACACAAAACCTAGCGTACATTATATTTTGTGGTTGTTATGTTTACAACTTCAACCATTATAAGTCTTGTGAAGATTATTTTCTTAAAATATGTGTTAAAGAACTAATGTAGGCTACGTACGTTATAAGATTGACTTTGAGTTTATAAAATGAATATAAATTGTCTTTTTATTGTCAATATATTCATTTATACAAGTTTAAAGAAGACATACATATTCGTTTAGCTTCGGAAACATTCGTACATCTTCGTATAACATATAAACATATTCGATTATAAAAATGTCTTCAATGTATAAAATAATATTAATGACTTCTTAATCATTTGATCTACCAATATGAAGTTAGAAAGAAATTAAAAGATAGTATTTTTATCTTCATTTAGATACATATGAAAATAAATAAAACATTTTAACAAATAGGCCTACAGTTTTATAATCCAAAACTGTACACATAAAATCTTTTGTTTTTAAATTATGTTTTTCTGATTTGTATCTAATTAATCTGCCTGTGATTTTTCACGGATTCTTACTAGTACAAGAATAATACGCATTTTTATAAATCAGTAATACATTTTAATATTTCATTAGTAATCAGCTCCAGCTCATCCACTAAAATTTGGTTTAATTATTCCACAGCACTAGTCCATAGTCTATTGCTCTCCTAAACATCAATTCAGTGTGTACTACCCCATAAATCTTCCCACGGCTAACATGATTTGATTGCAGGTAATAATTGCCGTCGTTTTGGATGTGATTAGAAGAGACCGATATTGCCAACTGTTGCAAAATTATAGTACTGTTATTGTTATTGCACTTCCAGCCATTACTCGTGCAAGTATAGTCTGAATACAAGGGATTTAATGAACAGACAAATACTGAATTCTTATTGTAATGATTATTTAAAGTTTATAAAACTGTATGATACTTTTAAAAACATATAAAGCCTAGTTTACTCGCTACAACTTGTTGGGAAATGTATAAGAAATTATCGTTTAAATTAATTGTATATAATTTTATTTATAACTAGTGGCTCTGCCCCTGGACGCTTCGCGTCCCAACCCCGCCTCGGCCTTAGGCCTCAGATGGCTGCTTCGCTTCGCTCGCAGTTGGAAAATTCGTTAAAGAATCTCGTTAATCTTTGGTTCGCTTGTACATAGGTGACCGTGCATAAATCAGCTGTTTTATTTGGCAGCTGACTCAAACTCATTAAACATTATCTCTATAAGATTAAAATGGGAAATTTAAAGGATTGTGTGCCGGAGCTCCTTCTCGGGTGAATAGCGGCTAAACGGATGATTGGATCTTAAATCTGATGGAAAATTGTTAGTTTGAAATTAAATTTTCTACTTCTTTTGTATTTAACATGTTTTGCTATCTCTTACCGTTGTTTTAAAAAACGCGATCAAAGTGGAAAAATGAAAAAATCTTTCCCGCCCAAAAGGTGCTTTCAAAATTAAAAACTTTAATAATATTTAGCAATTTTTGAATACTTTGAATTTATTTATTTTAAAACTTTGTTGCTGTTAAGCCACTTGTATTCTGAACGCTTCATTTAATATGAAAACAGTATAAGATTTTATTCCGTTTTTTGTTTTAGTCCTTAGTCTGCGAAATAAAAATTAATCTCATCTAAAACAGTATTAAATCTGCCAATTATATGAAGTTGTAGGTCTGTACGAATTTCAATGGAAATCATATATTTTACTAATTAAATGTGAACAGAGTGAGGAGTAGAATAAATATCTTCATGAATTCAAATTATTAAAACTTCACAAGTAATCTCCAAGTACACTTGACTCGATGGTTTAGAATCCGAGAACATTGTGGTTAATATTCAGACATGCGAAGTGGATAGGAAGCAAGCATTTTTGAATGGAGGAAAGAACTTAAAAATATAATGAGAACGTTAAACACGATGATATTTCGTACAATATACTCAAACTGAGTGCATGCAACGTTAAGAGTAGGGGTGTACCGCTACCGAAAGAGAAATCTTCTCTAACCATATTGACAATTCTGTTCGTATCTATTTCAACTCTACATGTTTGGAAACTAAAACTGCAATCCTAGATATGCAAATAAATAAATTACATTTTGTTGGTTGGAGCGTATCCATATTTTCACGATTTCTTAAGTTTATACTACAGCAAAAACTAAGTTAGGAGCGTTTTATTTTATAGTATTTTAGATAGTTGTTATTATAGTAAACAATAGTGTTGGCACTGTCGTCTAGTAGCAAAACAATCCTATTAAGTTCTAACATAAAACTAAACTTTCAACTATGCCCTGAATGTAATAGACTTTTTGTCGATTATTGTATCTGCTCTAGATACGTACTAACCTTATACCATACTACTGCAACGTTAAGATTAAATTTATCAAATAAACATAAATGAAAGCAAATGTAAGAATGACATAGCACACTATAATAGCTATGAGTGTATCAAAAGTTTTAAATAATTCGACTATGCAGCTGGACCACTGACATGAGTTGAGCAAATTTCCAACAAAAAAATTTGTTTTTGTGTTTTAGTGTGTCACCCAACAATTTGGGAAATTGGTCTACTCACAAAGGCGTTGAACAAGTGTCTGTGTGTACGCAATATATTAGTTCTAGATACGTACTAACCTTATACCATACTATTGCAACGTTAAGATTAAATTTATCAAATAAACATAAATGAAAGCAAATGTAAGAATGAATTAAAGAAGAATTAAAAAGTATTTTAAATGTTTTTCCTAAAGGGTCTGATAGAAAAGTTGTGAGTTTTTTACTCATGTCCAGATGAGAATGTAATAATTGACACTCCTACTATACACCATCATGAGCCATCTCTAACTACAGTTGTATTAAATTATTTTAATAAATTTAAGTCGTGACATTTAATAAACTAAAATTTAAGTTTCATAGTTCCATCACTATCCAGTTGCGCCATGGTTCAAACAATTTTGAATACCGAATTACTCTTATAAAACAAGATTTAATAAATTTCAACACATTTTGTGTTTAAAAATTTTGTTTTAAATTTAAAATAATTGGTAAAATTGGATTTATTTTGCACATTGGCAATGTTTTAAATAATTTAAAAAAATGCGTAATTTAACTCTGTCAATTATTTAAGACTTTAATATTCAAAAACAATTTCTGTAGCTAGTATAATGATATCAAATCTCATGAATCACACAATGACCTAGGCCTATAACTTAAAGATTGCCAATTCACAAAAACAAAAACAAACCTAGCCTAGGCCTAGCCTACTTCAACCAAGATCACAATAAATTATACCACACTTTTACATAGCACTTTTCCATTTATTAACACACTATAAAATTAACAAACAAGCATTAACACCAATTCTTTAATCACAGTTATCCAGTGTGAAGATCAGAAATCGTATTGAACCCAAACTAGGTTATACCAATGTAAACAAACATCTCAACATATGATCGATATTAAAGGTTGCGATTCGAAATTATGTTATAAGAAAACCTAAATACAACCAATAGAACATAATATAGATATGTGTAACATAAATAAGTGTTCAGTAAAACAATGTTAATTAAAGTAAAAGTATTAGTATTTATTGTAAAGAGATTGTAAAACGTAAATAACATAAGGATGTAACATTCAGCCATTAACACACTAGAGTAGGCCTGCTTGATACTAAGGTCGCGGTTTAATACATATTTTTATTTTACTAATATAATGGTAATTTTAACCAATATGGCATAAATTTAAAAGAAATATTAATGTGCTAAATAAATACTCATGTTACACGCGAATATGCGATATTCACACAAGAAACGTTATAATCTTATAATACATGGAGCCTAACGAAATGAACTACAACCGACCAATCGGAGATCAGATGTGCAACAAAAGGAAATGAAATGAGCAATACCAAAAACCCCTCTAGGAGACAATTGAAAATGACCTAACTACCGCCTAGTTCGAAGGCATTCTACAGCCAGGATTCCAAATATGAAGATGTGTTGTTTTGTTACAATTCCGATATTTATTGAGTTAAAATAAAAGTGTTACCTGAAACAAAACCGTTTAACATTGAACAGAACTTGGTATAGTCTGTATACTTTATAAAGAAAATAGTTAAAATCAACTAAATGAGACTAATTAATCAAATTAATGAACTTTGAATATTTTATCTTAAGCACAATCTTGATGCCATTTTCTAAATTCAATATCTAACATAGATTATAATCCAAATGCGTATTATAAAAAGATTATCCGAACCCGGCCGATAACCCTTCCCGAGATTTTATTAAAGATTTATATTGTCATATGAATTTAGATAATAAATCAACCAATATTAATTGAGCAAAGCTGATGGGCAATCTTAAGAAATCTGTAAATGAACAATCTTGTGAACATAATAAAATTACCAATAGTTTCTTTTAAAGAGTAAATGTAAATGATACAATTTTGATTACAATTAAAGAAAAAAAATAAAATGTATATTCTGTTTCTTATTTATAGTTTTTAAAGTACAGCTATCATTTAAGTTCAAAGTAATATAGGCCTAAGATTATCATAAATAGGCTAATCCTATTAGACCACTCAAAGATTAAAATTAGTTTTGTAATTATTATAAATTTGATGCCCAACTAGTGGTGCATTATTATTATTATTATTATTAAAAGAGAGAAGAGATTATTATACTAGGGAACGGATAGGACGATTTCATTAGTTTTTATAAATAAATAATACGTTTTATGACATTTATTTTCGTTAAAGATTGTCAATACTCAATGTGGGGATGGTAGAGGTTTTATTTCAAAAATATTTCAAAATTTGTAAAACCCAAATGAATAGTAAGCAATGATCTAACTTTTTAGAATCTACGACATTGTTTTCGACAACACCAATTTAATTTTTAATTTCTAGAAATGTCATTTTACAGTGATTTGAGTACAGATGAAAAAGATAGTTTATTAAAAAATGATTTGACTCATTGTACAACAATTATCCAACAATTTTTGTGTTTTCCTTTTATTTTCTCTGTCAAGTCTAACAAAAAAAAGAAACTGAATCGTAACCATTTAGTTCTAAAAACAAACTGTTAATTATTTTTATATTACCGTTACTAGATTTTACAATCATTGTTGTATAAATTCTAGATACAATTTTATAGATTATTATTTAAAAAAGAGTGTTATCTGTTTACCTTGTACATTAGCTCACCAACACATTGCCTTTGGCCTGCTCTTCCATTGCGAATTCCACTTTTTCTAATCCTGACCATTAGAAATAATATCTTTTAACATCCTTATATCGTTCCTCAATAAGTATTTCCACCATCCTAAATCCACACCTAATTTTGTATATTAAAAATCTCCTCAGTTTTTCCTTTCGAACCTGCCTAACAGATCTGTCATCAACTTATTAAGATTGTAGGTTTTTACAGCCATACGTCATTTCTCGCCTGATATCGCTTTAATACAAAATTTAGATTCTTATGAAGCGTTTAAAGAATAATTCTAATAATAATAAAAAATATATTGAACAAAAATTGATTATTAATAAATAATTATTAAGTTTCATTAAAAACGTAATTTAGTTAAACGTAAACTTTTAATCCAAGGATTGCTTCCATTGGATCTTCGTGTGAGTAATAAAGAGTAGTCATTATTTCTAAAGTGGAAGCTGTCTGAAAGAACAAGCGGATCAAGTAAGCAGAGGGAGAACTCCACGCTGCACTTACTCCAATGCATAGTCTCTGCTGGATGTATTTGAAATATTCAACAAAAATAGACACATACATTTGAAGAGTTTATCGTTCTCATTTATTTTAAAATACTCCACTCAGAAATATTCACATCATGCTCATTCCTCGATTATCTGTTCACGAAGAAGCAATGATACTGAACTGCAGCGTATTGTAAAAGCACTTGAAGATAAATTGAGTTTTTAGCTCAAATAAATAATGTATATAAAGCTAATTCTGACAATACCAATTAGTCTGTTACCGTCCTCTTGAAATGGACATGGTAATTTCTAAATGTGGTCTACAAACCAGTTATTCGTGAAACATATTTTCGCTACTATAACATTTTTTGTCCGAAGGATTTTAGTTGGCCCTTAGGTTTATTTTAATTTTTTTTAGGAAAATTGAAAATTGACCAGCCACAATTTTTTAAAATACTTTTTGTAAAACATTTCTAAAATTTAGCATAGGACGAGAATAATAGTAGACACAGTTTTTGTTGGAAAATAACTTTTAATAAAACATTAAATTACGTAGTAATAAAACATTACGGATTAGTATTTTTAGTAGTGAGAAGACAAACTGTAGTAAATTCGAGATCACACAAAACACATAAAAATAGCAATAGCTACTAAAATGGGCGAGTAAAGAAATAGATGCTTTACTTATAGTGGTAAATATAGAACCATTGTACAATTACCACTTAATACTAAGTTTTTTTATGTAATAGACATTAAAAACATATGTCTATTAAAAAGACATGTTATTTAACATTATTTAAATTAGTCACTATATTATTCCTATTATGAATATCACTGTTTTTCATGATCAACTCCTATAAAAACGAGTGTACGTGGGTAGCAATATAATATAACAGCTGATTTCAAGCATCATCTGTAATACTTAAACAAAACCTAGCAAAGATTGTACTTTGGAGTTATGTTTACAACTTCATTCAATAATATAAGTCTTATGAAGTTGATTTAAAAAAAAAATGATTTAAAGAACTAATGCAGGCTATACGTTATAAGGTTTTGCTTTGATGTTATAAAATGAGTATAACATCAATATATTATAACACCTTGTATTATCATTATATTCATTTATACAAATATAAAGAAGAGATAGTCATTCGTTTAACTTCGGAAGCATTCGTACATCTTCGTATCATATATAAACAACGAAGATATTATTATTGATTTATTTTTGTTTTTTGCCTTACTGTACTGGATATATTTACATAAATACCTTAATTCATTGTACTGCTCGCAGTCCTGTTTTGATCACTTTCTTACGGTGATGTACGTTTCACCTATTTTTTTAGGCATTTTCAAACCGTTTATAAAAAAAATAAAAAATATTTGCATTTGTTTAATGCTCGTCAAAAAAAACTATAAATTATACACAAACACTCCACAAACATTAACACAAAAACACAAACACACGTAATCGGGCATATTCATGCTGATGTAGTTTATTTTAAAAGGAGTACTTAAAAAAAATTTATACAAAATTTGGGGTACAATTCATTTATACAAGGAGTACTGAGACAAGGACGGGCCGGGGTGCACGTGTGCGAGTTGCATTTTAAAATAAACTACATCAGCATGAATATGCCCCATTACGTGTGTTTGTGTTTTTGTGTTAATGTTTGTGGAGTGTTTGTGTATAATTTATAGTTTTTTGACGCGCATTAAACAAATGCAAATAATTTTTTAAATTTGTTTATAAACGGTTTGAAAATGCCGGAAAAAATAGGCGAAACGTACGTCAATGTATAGAAAGTGATCAAAACAGGACTGCGAGCAGTACAAGGAATAATTAAGGTATTTATATAGATATTATTATTTCTTCATTAAAATATTAATAACTTCTAAATCATTTGATCTATCATTATGAAATAAACAGCCATTAAAAGATGATATTTTTATCTTATTTAGATATAAAATAATGTATATAGGCTAAATAAATTTTTAACAAATATTCCTACAGTTTTATAGTCCTTATAATTGTACACATTTACCGATTTAAAAATCCCCGTCTGCATAGTTAGGTAGGCCTAGATAAAGTGTGTTGTTTAAATATTATTTTGTATAAATGATGTATTTCTGATGTGTATCTAATTAATCCGCCTGTCATTTTTTACGGGGATTTACTAGTTAAAAATAAATAAGACATAGTAGGCCTATTTATTGATAATACACGGTAATTGATAGTAACGTTTTGGTTAGGTTTTTGACTAACTGTACACCTGAGCCTTACCGGTTCTTTTAACCTTTATTATAACTGTTGTTATAAAATATACGATTCGTTATAATTGTACACATTTACCGAGTTTAAAATCCCCGTTAGGATAGTTAGGTATAGGCCTAGATAAAGAATGTTGTTTGAAATAGTTTTTATTTAATGATGCATTTTTGTAGAATTAATCTGAATGTGATTTTTACTTTCTCCCCCTATACCATAGTATATGGAGAAAGTATTGTATTCGTCAAAATTTTCGAGTTTGAGTTTTTGATGGAAATATCCGTTTTGGGTCCCCCTGAACCTAAAAAAGTGGTTTTCGGAGTGATGTCTGTGTGTGTGTCTGTATGTGTGTCTGTGTGTCTGTGTGTCTGTGTGTCTGTGTGTCTGTGTGTCTGTGTGGATGTTATCAGACCTAGAGCCTAAACCAGTCGTCCGATTTTGATGAAATTTGGTATGGAGGTACTAATCCACGGTATCTCCAGGCGTTTTTTTCATTTTTGTGAATTTTTTATTTTTAAGGGTAATTTTCCCATAAAAACCCATAAAATATCGGAAAAATTAACTTTTCTCAAAAACGGCTCTAACGATTTTGATTAAAATTTTACAGTTTATTAGGGACCTAAAGTACTATAAACTGTAAAATTTTAATCAAAATCGTTCCAGCCGTTTTTGAGAAAAGTTGATTTTTCCATTATTTTATGGATTTTTATGGGAAAATGACTGTTAAAAATAAAAAAATCACAATAAATTGGTAATAGTATTTTTTTATTAAGTTTCTATAATGAGGGAGAAAGTATGTGTCAGTTTCCTGATACCGTTTATTCATGTTGACTTACTAGTGTTTACTTAATGCTAACTAATTGCATTTAGTTTTTTTTTAATTACATATAAAGTTATTATAGTTTGTCTACTTACTGTCTAGCAAAAATATAAATAATTCGTTCATCTTGCTCACGCTACTAAAAAGAAAATGATTCATGCTAAATTTATATGAATTGTTACTTCCCACATATTTCATTATTACTAATTTTTCAGTTTCATTGAATGTTATTGAGATGTTTAAAAAATGTTTTCTTTGAAAAACTGTTTAAAGCGCTATTATAGCTCATAGAGTATACTGTATACACAAAACCGTTTGCTCAAAATTGTCTTCTATTTCAGTTTTAGTAGAGCCTAATATTTAGGTTAGTATGTATCTAGGGCAGATACAAAAATAAAAAAAGTGTATTATATTCAGTGCATAGTTGAAAGTTTCGAGTTTATGTTTTCTAAGCTTAGAATTTATTAGAACTGTTTTGCTATTAGACGACAGTGCCAACACTATTGTTTATTATTACAATAACTATCTAATGTACTATTAAATAACACCCTTAACTAGGTTTTTGTTATTGTAACAAACTTAACAAATCATGAAAGTATGGATATTCTCCAACCAATAAAATGTAATCAATTTGGTTGCATATCTAAGCTATGCAGTTTAAATGCAGTTTCCAAACATTTAAAGTTGGAAATGGATACGAACAAAATTGTCTATACGGTTAGAGAAGATTACACTTTCATTAGCGGTACACTCTTAACGTTGCATGCTCTCAGTTTGAGTATATTGCGCAAAATATGAAATTTCATCGTGTTAACGTTCTCATTATATTTTTCAGATCTTTTATCAATTCAAACATACTTGCTTCCTATTCACTTCGCATTTCTGAATATTAAATACAATGTTCCCCGATTCTAAACCATTGAGTCAAGTACACGTGGCGATTATTTTGTAGAGTTTTAATAATTTGAATTCATGAAGACAATTTTACTTCTCAGTCTGTTCACATTTAATTGGTAAAAAATGATTTCCCTCGAAATTCCCATACGCCTACAACTTCATACAATTGGCATGTTTAATACTGTTTTAGTGTGACGTAGTTTTATTTCGCAGACTAAGGAGGTATAGGATCGAAAACGAAAAACTTAAAAAATCTTATATTGTTTTCATATTAAATAAAGGGTTCAGTATACAAGTGGCTTAATAAAAACAACAGTTAAAACAAAAATTCAAAGTTTTTACACAAATTATTATTTTTTTGAAGATTTTATTGGATTGTTATTCTAAAAATCAACCTTTTTATTGATGTGTAACATAGTGTAATTTTATATACATAAACAACTAAAAAAATATTGTCGTCCATTGTTTTTGTTTTCTTTAATAACACATAGATAATGTATTAAAGTCATATTCCGTCAGCTTGTAAGCTTGTAGCTGGCCAACCACCGTTTGCTTTAATTCCTCCATCTTACCCTCTAAGTACAGATGTCCTTTGCAATCCTCACAAAAATAGCAGTTATAATTTAGTTGTAGCTCAAACTTAGTTGTTACTGAAGATGTAGGCTTTGTCGTTGAAACGCGTTTGACCATTAAAAGTATTTTTGTGATAGTTGTGTTGTGTGTTCTGGAAACTAATATACGTAATATACGTAGACATTGTGTTTCATGTATGAAAATTATTTTATTACACTTTTTGGGAATGAATGAACGTACTTGGTACAACTGTACAGTATACTTAATTTTCAGTCTTGTTCATTTTGGGTTCAGAACAAAATATTAGACCCAATATGGGGAAAACTATCACTCTTTCCCCCTAACCATTATTACGTTCATGCAGATACAACGTTCTGCATTTACCGCCTGTTCTCTCTTCACGTAGTTACCCTTTTCTCCGCTGGGCGGCGACTCCGTACGGTAACTGCAGTTAGTATGTGAAAGCCGTGTCTGTCAACTGATCAGCTGTTCTTATCTCGTCCGTTAATTTAGCTTCGTCATCGAACATTCCAGAAGGGTCGGCCATTTAGCCTGTTACAAATTCATCTGTTAAGACTAGCTTGTAAGATCACCGCGAAGTATTAGCTATGTCGTGTCTTTTTCTTTATTAATTTAGTCGCAAGTCTTACAACTGTGCGTGGCTAATTAAAATGCCTTTGTTATAAGTCCTTTCTTCTGAATACCAGGTATGTGGAGCAATATTGCCAAGTTAAAATGTTTTAGCTTTTCATTTTTGGTTATGACATGTACTCTTTGTAAGTTTTATAAAGTTAGAATTGCATTTTATATTGTAAATAATATTTCAAACTCATAGAGTTTAATTCAAAATCTATGTAATTCATTTTTTTACAGCCTAAATTTTTAACTTTTACAGCCTAAAAATTAATTCTCATGCTTTTACCACACCCTAGCCTATTTTATCAAGGCCTAGCCTAGACAGTTAACTTTGGTTAAGTATTGTACTGACATTTAGCATACTTATTTCAGTATATCTGCTTGTCATCCTGTACCAAAGAATATTATAAAGGCAAACTTTTAACCTAAAAGACTAAACTTTAAATACTTGGTTTTGAAGCCTACTTTGGTTCTAAAAAAGATGTTATTTTGTTTAATGCAGTTTTCACTGGTCCAAGTACTACACATAATTGCAACAACTACTTATGTTCTGCTGTTAAAGCCAACCATCAACATGCAGCTTTAGTAAATACTTTTCTGCGACAGTGCTCTTATTCAATGTAGCTATGAACTAAAAATTTTTAATTTTCTCACAGAACTGCGAGTGAACTTTAAAAGGAACTTTGAATAGGCTGTGTTCTTGTATTTCTTTTGTGATAAAATGAATAATATATAAAATATGTCTTTGTATTTAATAAACTTGGGAGGAGCAGCTATAGCATATTTTGGACCTCAGCCCTAAGGGCTCTATATTAGAAATTTTATTTATCTTTTTTAATAGAGAGACGTCTCATAGTTCTTTATTTTTATTTATTTAATTATACTTAGCTTTACAGTTGGCCAACGACATAAATGTTAATTATTAAACAAATCCATGGTATTACATGTTAATATTTTTTGTAATCTTGTTTAATCAATTTTGTATGAATTCTGTAATCATTACTAAAGGGGAGGGTTTTTGATTTTTATTTTTGGGGAGGGATTTTAAATTCAAATTAAATTTATATATGTAATTTTGTAATCTGATGTTTTCTTTTGTACTTAAGGGAGTATAATTAATTTTTCTTTTCTTATCAATTAAGGGCGCATAAATTTTGTATTTAATTTTGGTTAATAAACCTAAATTTGTATCTAGTTCTTTGGTTTATTGACTTAACCTCAAGGTATCTTGTTGATTGTAAGTGATCAGCTGAGACATTTCTATTTTGGCGATTTTTTGACTTTAAAGGTAAGTTTTGAACATGACCAATCTATGTGGCCCAGTATTGCTTCCGTTTCCTTATCTATTCGTTTTGTAAGATTGGTACACCATTCCAAATGTTTAATATATATTTTGCCCTTAATTTGAATTACATAAAATAAAAAAATTAAATAAAACCAAGGGTCAAAATAGTTTTCCCTTTTAACGGCAGATAATAATATGTGTTTTTTTGTTTTTGGAATCAAGGAATAACCGGGGTTTGGAAAAAACGGTAAGATAAAAATCAATGCAATCTAAAATATCTTAGATTTGCCTATAACAAACATTTTCTATTAGTTTTGTTAATTTAGATTAAATTCTGTATAAATCAATCGAATCAAGAATAGAAAGAATTAACAATAAATATATTTGTTAATAGAAAACAAATATTAAAACCGGTAACATTTTTTTGCCGTATATAGATGTATATATACATGTAATTATCATAATTTTTTTAAATAGTGTTAATATAAAAATCAATTCATTTCAATATTAAAAAGTGTCTACGCAAAATAAACTATGATTTTTATAGACTACAAACTTTACCAACTTAATATAGCAATAAAGTTAAGGTTTCCTTCTTCATTCTTTATGCAATAATCTGATCATTCTAAACCTATTTGGGTTGCCCTTTATAATGCATAAGGATTGTTCATAAAATTTCAATTGCATTTTAATTCTACGCACATACATGAAAAGGGATGTTCCATACTGTTCAGAAGGATTCTAACGAAACATACGAATGAATGTCGACCGAAAGCAGTGAAATTGATATGTAAACAATAGTTTGGGTGTTTTGAAGACCCGTTTTAAAAGATCGTAAAATTTGCATGTAAATAGCGCCGAGTCGACCGAAACGTGACTTGTGTTGGTTATGCATCTAAAATGCATCTTGCGTTGCTCGGATGACTTTACTTTATGCATGTCAAGCTAATGAAGGCGGCGAACTATCATAGCAGGCAGAAGGATTGACGTCAGAAGATATGAAGTAAATGTCAGAGAACTTATTTAGTAAATTAAATTAGGTCAACATTTTTACCCTTTTTTGTCTGCTTTTTCTACACATAAATCCTCAATAAAAATACACAACTTTACTTTTTCTTCCAAACTGACAACTGAAACGTTACTTGAAAGTATACTGCCACAGGAAACGCTTTTTAACAATTAAGTTTTTTAATTATTTTTTTTTATAAGAAAACAACAATAACGTATTGCCATTTTAATTTTAACTAAATTATGTTATTAGTTTCGAAGCTGGGACTTAATGCTTTGGATTGAGACAACCCCTTAGCCTTCAATAGATTTTGTTTTTGTTGAGCCATTTTGATTTTAAATGGAAATTTTAGAAGTAATACTATAGAAGAATAAATATTTAGTAAAGTTCTAAAAAATGTTTGAATTGTCTTGCGACCACGGCTTAAATGAAAAAGCAGCTAACACAGGCTCTGTCTTTGAGTCTGTGTCAAGCCGTCTTGTCAACATTCAAAACCATGGTCGGCAAGATTAAATATAAATTTTGTAGAATTTTACTTAATAGGCCTATTGTGTCTTTGATTTTTTCTTCTGTTGTATTTTAAAAATTTCCATTTACAATCAAAATGGCTAAACAAAAACTAAATTGATTGAAGGTTGTCTGAATCCAAAACATCAATCTGGGAAAGTAATTTATTTAAAATTAAATTGGCAACCAGTTGAGCTATTTCAAGTACCTTCGGTCAACAGTATACATCTTATAATACCATAGAAAATACAACTTAAAATGCCTATTACGGAAACGAAAATCAATATAATGAGTTTCTCTAAAATTCTTATGTGACTAACCTCTTCCGATAAAAAAAAAATAATAATCAATGAAGCTTCAATAAAAGCGAAATACCACTCACTCACTCACTAACTCACTCATCACGATTTCTCAAAAACTATCTAACGGATTGAAATGAAATTTGGTATGTAGCTTTCTCTAGGGCCATAGATACTCACTAAGAAAGGGTTTGAAAAAATTCGAAATTTTAGGGTGTTTGGGAGGATCTAAGTTATTAAAAAACGATTTCTTCAAAACTACCGAAAGGATTGGAATGAAATTTGGTATGTAGCTTCCTCTAAGACCATAGGTGTTTACTAAGAAAGGTTTTGAAAAAAATTCGAAATTTTACGGGGGGTTTGGGGGGATCAAAGTTATGAAATCACAATTTCTTCAAAACTACTGAAAGGATTGGAATGAAATTTGGTATGTAGCTTCCTCTAGAGCCATAGGCACTTGCTAAGAAAGGGTTTCAAAAAATTCGAAATTTTAGGGGGGGGTTTGGAGGGATCAAAATTAATAAAATCATAATTTCAGATCTTTTAATATTAGGCTATGACAATAGTGCTTTTATTATTTAAGATCTATACATATAAAAGCCAAATATCACTCACTGACCGAAAACTTAAAAAGAATGCAATTACGTTAAAAAGAGTGAAAATACCAACCATCACGGGCAACGCCGTACGGGTCAGCTAGTAATAATAATAAAATTTAAAAAAATATTATTTCGTTATAACTTTGGTTGAGTTTTATTTCATTTCTCAGTTTGGCAAACATAGATTACATTAAAATGATGTCAAAATAAATTAGGCTGAATTTGATACATTGTATCTTAATATTATAATGCATAAAGCTTATATTATAAAAGCTACGTAATCCATTTTACTAACGATATCGATATTTTCTCTATATAAAGTTAACAAGCGAGATAGTGAAACCACGTGCCTTCCTGTGGAGGAAAAGTGCTCAAGGTAACCTGAATTGAAGCTAAATTTCGGGAAGACACGCGAGATCAAAATAAGGAACGCTTTAAAATAATAACATATTGTATTTATGTCTTTACTGATACGCCCTAACTAAAATGATCCAAGAGAAAGCAAGGATGTTGTATTCTTGGACAGAGTACCAAATTTGTTTTTGTTTTGTTTAAACTATTCTTTAGTTATTTGATTGTTTAGGTCGAAATGTACGTCCTTTTGTCTTTTTTGTCTGCACTTCGTCACTCTGTTTAAAGTTTCTTCCATATTGAGAATAAAAACTAAACCTTGAAAATGTATGGTCACAGAAATCAAAACATTTTTCATTTTAAGAATCTTCCTTTCTACCAATAATATCTGTATTTACTAAGTTACTTTCTTGCTGAGTAGTTTTACTTAAAATAAAATTATCGGAGAAGAAACAGATAACCTAAATACCTTTTATGAAAACTTAATTTAAATTAACGAGCTTACCTAAAATTCCAAGATCAAATTAAACTGGTTTTTAAACTCAACACTTATTTCGTTTTCTTAGCTAACGATTACAAACTCAGTTGTACTTACTGCTTTTATTTGTTTCTTTACAAATATATAAAAACCAAAATATTACGAGATAGAGCTGATAACGCTAGGCTTCTTAGGTCACATTTAAGGAAATTTGTAAATACGAGTGAACGCCTGATTTGGTTTTTAATAACTTATATCCTGAGGAGATGACTCTTCATGCTTAATAAATACATTTATTTACGTTCGTAATAAAAACCTATCAATGTTTTACCATGGAAATATATAAGCATATAATTTAAACTGCTAAGTAAAATATGTTAAAATTATGCAATTACTGTCCTATTTGTTTTATATAAATGACTAGAGAACTCCGCCTGGCTCGTCAACCCCCGCGCTGAAGCAAACGCAAACAGACTACCACTTATAAAACAAAGGTGTCAATTATGGGAAGTACAACAATTTATTATTATTGCAAAGCGGCTGTTACCCCCCCCCTCCCAGTTCACCCATTGGACGTAATTATTTAAATTGCGAGTGTTTTATTTATTTTATTTCGTACAAAACACTTAAAATTAATAAGTGCCAAATTTTCAGTCCTCTAGCTTTAAGGAAAGTATAACAATCAACATGTTTTTATAGGGGTAGTTACTACATTTTCACCCATTAGCAGATCGCGAAAAATTTAAATTTGTGATACTTTTTTATGTTTTTTGTAAGAAATAAATCTACAAATTTTCGCTCACTGACTTTAAGAAAACCTAACAATTAATTATTTTTTTAGGGGTGGTTCTGACATTTTCACCCTATAGCACAGCACGCGAAAAAATGTAAATCTTGATGTTATTTCTATGTATCTTGAAAGAAAGAAATGTACAAATTTTCAGCTCACTAACATTAAGGAAAATACAGTAATTAATTGTTATTGTTTTTTGGGTTGTTATCACATTTTCACCCCTTAGCAACTTGCGACAAAATGCAAATCTAGTTAACTTTTTCTACGTATGTTGTAAAAAATAAATGTATAAATTTCAGCTCTCTCCCTTTAAGGAAAGTACAACAATTAAAATTATTGTTTAGGGGTTGTTTCAACCGTTAAATCAAAATGAATTATAGCCTGTGTTACTCAGGGTTAGTGTAACTTTTTATTAATAAATCTATTTTTTTCTTCAATGGATTCAGTAGATCCAGAGATTACCTCCTACATACAAACAAACAAATTTTCCCTCTTTATAATATTAGCATAGATACACGTAGGAAACGTATAGGTAGGAAAAGTATGACCAAAATAAATTAAAAGAAATGGTACTCTTCAGAATTAAGTTTATAAATAACTTCTATTTTCCGTCAAGAGATCCACTTATTTGTATTTGTATTTCGGTTTCGCTCATCTTTAGGTATCTCTCTTGCAAGGTCGTTAAATCAGAAAACATTGTCCGTCCCAACACAAGACAAAACACAAACATACGTATTTCACCCGGCACCCTTACGGTACCCGGCACCCGGTGCGCGGTACCTGAACTAAGGCTTTGTGTTTGTGTTATGTCTTGTGTTGAGACAATATTTAATGTTTCAACGACCTCGCAAGAGTAATACCTGAAGATGGATGCTTGGGGCATCCGAAAACGAGTGTATGGTTCACTTGAATGACAAATAGAATGTATTTATAACAATAATACTGTATATTAAATTAAGTGGCCTGGAAACTATTCTATAAAGAAATGTTCATCATATGAATATTAAAAAAAGTATTTTATCCAATTTAAAAGTACAGTTAAGTTGATTGAAGATAGTTAGAAATGGAACATTAATTACTCAAATGTAATCCACTAACAGCTGATTTTATATTTTAGAACAAGTATGTATAATTATATTTTGAAGGTTATGTTTGGGTTGAGCGGTAAGTAAAAATCATGCTGCTTTTTTTATCTATTATTATAACTCTTGTTATAGTATAAAGTTAATAATTTGATTTAGAAATTTAATATTATTTACTTTACGTTAGCCTAGTCCTACACTTTTTTAAAACAAAATATGAGATTTGTGTGAGGAGGTTGCAAGGGGTTTGGCATGCGAAGCATTCAGGGTTTCCCTAGTTGTACGTAATCTGTGAGATTTTAAATAAAATAATACATCATATTTGTATGCTCTCCTAAATAAATACAATCTTCTTTACTTACAGAAGGGTAGACATTTATGAGACTAAATTAGTTTTTCAAATACAAGTATTGTTCTGTTGTAATCTAGAATCAAATGAAATAAAAATTTATTGATTTGCTTTCATATTAGATTATTTTTAAGTGCGGTTATGTTATAGCTGCGATGCACTTTGAATTCAGTCATTATACTAGATACTATTTTTGGAATAAGTGGACCGAATAAATTAATCCCTTTATTTTGGGCGATATTGGGACGGTAAAGTTCTCTCTCATCTAAACCTATTACAAAATGTATTCAAATTTATTTTTACATTTATATAAACACTGAGTTTAAATTTACTGCACTTACAATAATTATTACATGATTAACAACACAGGCTAATAATAACTAAACAATTAAATTTATAATCAAAAAATGAAAAAGCAAATGCTATTTCTTCAATAATATAATTCGGTTATTTCTAAACATTGTTACAGCCATTCTTTCAAATCTGGTAGCAATTAATTCAACTAAAGAAATTTAAGCTTCTCAATTTTATTTACAAAGTAAGATTTTAGGATTTTTGAAGATTGGACTCGGCCGTCAACAATCTTTATTGTTTCCGGGAGTAAATTCCAAAAGCGGTAAGAGGAGACAGTAAACTATTTGTTAAACATTCTGTAAGAGTACTGTGTATTGGTATAGTGAGTATAGTAGTTCTGTTCTTGTGCTCTTTACGCTTATACCGGATGTATATATTCAACACGTTTTGCCACTTAAGTAGTTCTGTTCT
>JAGFPH010005352.1:43451-55460 GCA_018207615.1 Philaenus spumarius
GAATACTTCTGCTAAATAAACATACCCTTTATTTAGTTGTTTAATGTTATAGGCCTAACCTAAACGATGTTCACGGAAATTTGCAATAATAGTTATTGACGTGAGCGAACTAGGCCCTAGGCCTAAATCGATATTGAAATATTAAACTTTAATTTAGGCCTGACTTATTTCTGAGGCATAGCGTTGAGATTATGGTTAATCCTTTAAACTGTATTTTTATTACAGGTAAGCCTAATGTTGTATATACCCTTTATTTAGTTGTTTAATGATATAGGCCTAACCTCAAAACTCAATAATCCAATATTTATTATTGAAATCATAGCCCTGCTTATAATCGAGCTTTAGCTCGGTCTCCTGGTACTTAGTTTAAACTTAAAGCTATGATACTTAAGCTATGTGTTCTTTTGAGTATGATACTTCATAGCATTAGCATATTTAATTACAATGCTACCAACAGATAGTTTGGTTATGTAAAGAATGTCCTATACTTAAATGAATTTACTTTAATTTCAATTCAATTTAGAGTAAAAATAATATCTAATTACTACTAGGTATAAGACCGTGGGGTGGGATTGCTTACGGGTGGAAAGGGGTCATCTTGAGCCAACAAGATGCGACTTAATTTTTTTTTTTTTTTTTTTTTTTGAGGGGGCGCCATTCTTGTACCTGCGGGGGGTGCCAATAAATGTAGTTATGCCACTGAATGTTAGAATACATTTGTTTATTTGATGTAGTTCATTCTGTATTACTTTTCTAAAGTAAGAAGAAACTATTTCAGTCCTGTATGTTATATTTTAAAACTAAACAAAACACGAGATATAATTGCATTTACTTAAAACATTTTGAAATATTGCATTTACGAGTTCCTTCTGTTAAAAGCTGGAATCTGGAACGTTATTCGAGTTAATGTCGTTAAAATATCATTTACCTTGGAATAAGTAAAAATTCTTCTTGTAAACAGGCTTTGTTTGATAGTTACCTCCTTTAATTTCATTTATAATTACAGTTTTATCGCATTATTGGTTATAACTCTTAACTAGACAACCAAATTGAACTTTTCGACAAAACTACTACGAACTAATAATATGCCAACTATATACTACTTTTCAACTGCCCGATAATATGACTCGTTCCTGTCTTAATGAAAGTGATTTTATCTAAATTTTTCTGAGCATTGATTATAATCAACTAGGCCTAACCGTTGCATTGGTTACTGGCAAAGAATCATCAATCAGTATAGATTGTAGAATTCATTATACGTTATTAAAACAAATTTGAAGAGGTGATGTTGAAAGATCACGGGGCACATTTACATTATTTGTGAATCTTGGTTTGATCAATATTTAAAACAATTAATTATTAGAATTAAAAGCAAATTTTGTTTTTACGAAAGCGTATTTTTATGATAGCTTGATTTTCATGTCAGGTAAATAAAAGCAATTTTTCGTGTAGTTAGAAACATAGATTTTTTACCAATTTCTGTAAAATTTACAATTATAGACATTTATCATTAAATATGTACTTCTGCCATTTTGGGACTATAATATACGAAGGAAAATCTTTATTGTGCTTATAAAACGACTTCAAAAAGCTGGACGATGTATACCATTATTGAATTATTTCTATTTTCTAGATATTTAAAATTTAATAAACTGGTTTACTTAAGAACGAAATAATAAAAAGTGCTTGGTGACGAAAAGTGGTTATTTGGCAAGGAACACATATTGCAAACAATTTTTATAACAGAATAATTCGACCACGCAGCTGGACCGCTGACGTGAGTTGAGCAAATTTCCAAAATTAAGTTTATATGCCTATGTTTCAGGGTTTCGACCAACAATTTGGGAAATAGGTCTACTCACGAAGGCGTTGAACAGCTGTCTGTGTGTACGCAAAATATAAGTATAATTTGTTTGCGCCTAGTGGCCTCGCGAGTTTGCACCACTTGGCATCGAACCGGGTACTTTTATGGTATTTTACGTTTTGATCGATTTTGGAGGAACCAAGCGATTTATAAGGTCGCGTAAAATACCAAAACGTGCATAATAATACCCTAAATTTATATTGTTAGAAAAAACTCTAAAAAATGTAATTCTAGTAGTAATAATCTCAAAAAATAGTTACTTCCGGTCAAAAAACGTACTTCCGGTTGTTGGATTCTTTTGGCTAACGAACTCGTACGAGCGACATAGACAACCAACATGTGTACCAAATTTGGACCAAATCGAAAAAAATGCGGATGCTAGAGTGCGAACACTCATACATATATATATATATGATTTTTAATGACACCCCAAAACGTGTTCTGGGGACCATGATCGGTGCTCATTTGCTACTCCCGACCTTGGGTCTTACCATAAGGGGCACTGCAATAGCTCATTTTCCTATGGAAATTCGCTAATTACACATATGTTTTTACATACTTCCCAAACGAAGGAATATTAATTGCATAAAGTTTTTGATCTCTTTAAGAAAAAACTTTAAAATGTTTATAGTCTTCCCGAAATATTCACGAAAACCTTCAGAATTAGGGATCTTTAGTAGTAACGTAATGTCAATAGTTAATAGTATTGTCATCAAGACTTTGTGTTCGAGTAGAATTTCCTTTTTACACATCTGATCCATAACGTTGAGAGTAGCTTTTAGCGAAAAATTCAAATCCAAAAATAAATTGAAAACCATTTTTTGTTTCCACACCATACATGAAATGTGAAAAAGAAAATTATTTTAAACACTCCATTGAGTTTGACGTCATTGAATACATATTTTTAATTCTATTTAGCACGAAGTTTTTTTAAAATTCATTACTTAAAAGATATAGTTCCCATCAAAACATCTGAAAATTGTACTTAATTTGTATTTTCAGTATACATTTTAAGTTCAAGTAAAAGCTAATAGTTTTGAATAAATGTACCAAATTAAAATGTTTACATTTCTCATTTTAATATTTCATAAAAACGTAAAAATAATTATAAATAAAATTCTGTATAGTTGTGTAGATCACTCGTTTGTCTATAAGTGTGCCAGATTCTACTTTCTCCGAAACAGTTAAGGGTATTGCAATGAAACAATTATAAGATGATTACCCGCGTTTATTGCAATAATCAGAACACAGAATACAGAGTGCCTAAGAAAAACCGTTATATTTAATGATGAAACAACGCCTTATACAAAAATATAACAAAATGCAGATACTCACAAAAACATAAAATTTTTGCAATAGCTAATATTATGCTAATAATATTAAATTTCTAAATAAATATGAAGTTTTAAAATTTGCTCATTCTTTTAGAAACTCCTTGCTGTTTATTTTATTAACAGTTTTGTTGGGGTGAACATTATATGAGTTTTTTTTAAATTAATTTTATACTTTTTTCCATACTATCGTGTGGGGAATTGTTTGAAAGATATTTATTTAAGGACTATCAGACCCGTGCGAATATTTAGGAGTAGTAGTACTTACCCGATTGAATACATTGATTTAATTAAATTGGTTATTAGGATGAGGTTGATGTTTTCATGCGGGCTACTAGCGCAAGATCTCCGTTCCAATAGCATAGACAATGCTATCAACTAAACTGTAAACGGACAATAGAGGCCATACGGCAGAAGCCGCCATGTTTAACATAAATATAATGTCATCTACTCAGAAGTATAATGTAAAGAATAGTGTTGTATCTCTTGTAATTATCACAGGAATTACCTCTTTGTTTGTTTGTTTTTATTTATTTATCTAAGGGGAAAACATGCGATTTAATTGTTACAGTTTGATATGTATATTCAAATTAAATATACAAATTGTGTTTATTCTTAAGAAGTGTATTCTGTTATTTCGTGCAAAAATACCGTATATAACAAATAGTATATACACAGATTATAATTTAGGTTAAATATGGCTGCCGGAAAATAGAAAACAAGACCTCACTTGGTCGCACTGTATCTATCTAGTTTCTGTAGGAATACTATGAAGTATAATACAAAAGTTTTTAAATCATTTTTTGTATACATGAAGTTTAAGCTGTTTATCTATTTTTTGTCAATAGTGGGGAACATAAGCTTTAAAATTATGCTTGAATAATTAATTTTGATGATGCATTAAGGGAAATATCGCTTAGCGACAAAAAAAAACATATTTGAGAAATAATATATAAGGATATCAAAACTATTTTATTTTGTTTTGAAGTCCGTTTAAATTTTCAAGAAAGATTTTTTTTTTGCCTTTCTACAACCGTGTATTTGACCGTTTCCGTATAATCTAGGAGTATATTTTCTCGATATTCTATTATCACGGACTCCTGTTATTTATTTTTATTATACATGAAACAGCTGCTTCAGTGAGTGTACAACATTGCTGCTTCAGTGAGTGTACGACAAGAACTTGCAGGTATTCGCATTGACTACGTTGTTCGAAAATAAAATATAAGAATAACTTCCATAGTATTGCTATGAGGAAAATATTATAAAAGAACCAAAAAGACCAAACATCTTCTCTCCGGAAACATTCAGTAGAATCTCGTACCCAACGTTCCTGTCACACTTCCTGTTTGCTGCTGTAAAGAAATTGGGTTTTCTGAAAGAGTTTTAGAAGATCGCTCAGGCGGCAACGTAGATTCTTCGGCTTGAGTAATGTAAATAAATCTTGTACGTTATGGTGTTTGTAAGCAATTATAAATAGAAAAAATATTTAGTAAGCAATTGGTAAATTTTTAGGATAGTCATTATGTAATCTTAAATACGATTAGTTAAATATATATACATGTATTAAAATAATATTTAAATAGTGTATACAATCATTTTAATGGTTTAAATTATATTGCACTGAAAACCCGAAACTGTAGATGAATTTTTCAAATTAAAAAAAAAGATTGTAATCGCGTTTTCTGTAAAACAAGTTGTGCTTTTTTGGAACGAAGTTCCTTTACGCTACTTGCGGTAGGAGTTGACAGATTGAAAATGTAACGCGTAACTAAAAACCGTTATCGAATCGGTTGCTATGGTAATGATGTGTTTTTTATCATCAATTTAAGTTAGGAGACGTTCGGTTTCGTTCGGTGTAATTAGAATATTATCGTCAGGCGCTGGTACTAACAATTAAATGTGAGTTAAAATATCTCACTAAATTGCAATTTTGTAATGTAGATTCAAGAAATGGAAAGTATTTATAATACAAACTTAGAAAAGTAAGTTACTATAATTTTACTTTCTCACTATACTATAGTATAGAGAAAGTATAGTGATCGAAAAAAAAATCGATATTGAGATTTTTGTATAAATATCCGTTTTGGGACCCCTGGGTTCAAAACAGTGGGTTTTACAAAATGTCTATCTGTATGTCTGTCTGTATGTCTGTATGAATACAAAGCTAGAGCGAAAACTATTCGATCAATTTCAAACAAATTTGCACCAGACATGTCAAGGAGGCCTGTATAGATGCAGGAAAAACGGTTTTGAACGATTTTGAAAAACAACCCCATTTTTGGCAAAAAACCTCCAAAAAACCGTTATTATTTTTTATAAGAAAACGGCTCTAACGATTTTGATCGAATTTGGCTTATTTGTAGCCCTTAATGTACCCTACCATATGCAGAAATCCGTATCTTTCTAAACATTCTTGTTTAGCTAATGATAATAATAATAACTGATTTTTTGGGGTTTTTTGGCCAAAAAAGTTTATTTTTAAAAATTTCAAACCCTTTTTTCTTTCATCTATACAGACCTAATAGACGTGTTTTGTGCAAATTTGTTCGAAATCGATCGAACAGTTTTCTCTGTAGCTAATAATAATAATAGTTGATCTCCTACTTTAATATCACCTCTCTTACCCCACCTACAATTATGAAATCACAATGAATCTGTTTAATAATTTAAATATGTTTGTAAGAAAATATGTGAAAGTTCCTGGTACCATTTATTATATTTTGATACAAGTATTACTGTTTCTATACGTCTTATAACAAAGGTGTAGAGTTAATTATAACCTCAAAGCTAAGACGGTAAACACAGTTAAATGTCCATTCATTGTAAATACATTCAATAAACATGTAATGTTGGTTCATCAGTTTAGGCCTAACCTAAAATGATTGTGTGTAGGCCTATGTATAATTTATTTTACCTGCCTTAACAGCAACATACACACATAATTTATGTTTTGTGCACATTTATGGCACATTAGAAAATACATTCGTGATCAACTTCGATCCTAACATGGTCCCATGACCGCACACATACTTTAATGTATTTTTTGTATCCTTTAATATCTGCAATGTAAATCATGGCATACATGCAAGTAAAACTTTTGCTTCTTATAAGATTGTATGTTAGCTTACCATCGGTGTTGACGGCTGATACGTAGGTCCAGTTGTACTTGCGCACAATGTCCACCATAACCTGCGCCTGGTAGTAGTCGGAAGGTACGACTCGGAGGAAGTAGTTGAAGCGACTCTTGTCACTCAAGTCTTTACTGGTCGTCGAATAACCAATCTGGGGAATGTGGAAGAGCTGGAGTAGGTTCTGTACTTGAAGTGCTACGGAGCTGGAGCCAGGACCAACGACCCCGACTAGAGGGGCGCTTCTGCTCTGCCACGTTTCTAGTAGTGGGATCGATGTTGGCGGTGTCTGAAATAGAAAAAACGAGAGAATTGTTTAAAACAATTAGGAAAGTTTGTACTTTTAGAGATTCATTTGAAATACTTCTTACCGATTTTGAGGAGCATTTCTGATAGATAAACCTCGCAGTCTAGATGATATGGATTTTGTTTCACAGTGATTTTTAAAAATGGGACTATGTGGCAGAAATTAAATATTAAAATAAATATAAATAAATCCCTCAATAAATATCCGATGAACTCCCTATACGCAGACCACATAGTTAATACTGACCACAAATACAGTGATATCAATAGCCTGGAAATTGTACACACCTGTAGAAAAGGTAAACAAATGGACAGATTAGAAGAAATTGAAATTTATAACAGCTTACGAAAAGAACCTAAAAAAGTTTTAAATTCCCAAGTAAATTTTACAGTAAACCCTATCTATGAAGAAAATAAATAATCAAGTCGGCTGTATGGAATTAGTCGTTGTCGGGATAACCTGTTCTTCGCAGTTGGCAACCCTGATTATCAGCTGTACATCATTTTAAATAATTAATTGTGATGTATTCTGTTGGCCAACAAGTTAGAACTATATCTGACGTTTTGTGTGCTGTTTTATTTATTTTGATGACGTCCCAATGGATGTAGAATTATTGTGTGTGAACTGCGTGAGTTTTCTATTATAAAAATGTGTTTCGTGTACAGTGTTTTCAGAATGCGATCAATCGCGAAACACGTTTTATAAACTAAGACCTGAATGACGAATCCGGTAAGAAACAAAAATGTATAAATTTGAATTACGTTATCCGTTAGCTAAATAACTGTAAAATGGATGAAGCTAGTCAAGCTAAATTAGCTAAGTACAAGTACATGAAACTTAAAATTTTAACGACAAAGCACAACATCCATTTTAACAACTTCTGTTTGAAACAAGGAATAGTTCCTAAGTACATACATGACAAGACAAGAACTAAATCTGCAGCCTTCAAAAAAGCTATTTCTATAGCCCAGAAAGTTTGGTTAAAAGAAGAAATTAGACAACTTTATCAACAAAAAGATTTCTTAATCATGCAGTTATATAAATTGTACTTTGATGTCTCTAATACATTTAATATAGGCCTGGAATCAATTCTGCATAGAAGCACATTTGATTTTAAGCAAACGACGAACACAAACAAAGAAACTAAATAAACTTCTCCTACACAAAAAATCCTGTACAGAAACTGTCGAATGTAAATATAAGTTTCACCCTAGATTGGTCAACAAAGCCTCAGTGCAATTCGAACAAGATGAGATTGAATTGTTTAGTTGAGTAAAGGTTTAAAGCATAAACTTATTAACAATAATCCAACTGGAAAAAAAACAATACACTTTAAAATCTTGAGAACTGTGTTAAATCGATTCCTGTAGAATTACAGAACTACCCGAGTTTTCAATATTTTAAATAAATTTAGGAAGCACAATAGACCCTCTAACATATCCTTGGTGAAAATATTAATAAAGACCAATTTCTAGTCAGGCGTGTCAAGAACAAACTTTGTAATAGTAAAGACATGATCACCAAGGCCACCAAAGGCAATCAGTTATAATCAACATTAACGATTATAACAACAAAGTTAAAAAGTTTATTGATGATAATGACATTACGGAACTACACAAGGATCTAACCCTAAAATATAAATCAGATGTCAACAAAGCCATCAATAGTTGTAGCAAAGCTGATCGAATTTCAGCATTGGTTCTAACAGGAATAATAGTCGACAAAAAATGACAGTCAAATTTTATCAGAGTTTGTAAAGCGTGTTTAGGTTATATTTCATTGTTCAATTAAACTTTGCATTTCCGGATTTTAATATTTTATTTCAGTTGAATTTTCGATAGAAAAGAGGAAGGACAAGTAAGTTATGAAACGACAATCTTTGAAGGGCTTTAAACAAAATTCTTTGAATACAAGGGACCAAATATGTTCAAGGTATTGTGTTCACTGAATATTTTCCGACATGTATTGACCACGTAAAAGGAATGCTCGTATTGTTTAGAGGGTGTATTTTGTAAGCAAAATGCACTGCATTCCTTTCAGAGAATCTGAGCCGTTTGCAGTGTGAATATAGGTGAGCACTGAGTTTCAGATTGGGCTAGGACTTTGTCTAAAATTCTGAGAATTCAGCTTTGTAAACCAAGGAGTATGTAGAACAGTTAACAACCGATCTATCTATTAGTGAGTAGAAATATATGAAACATTATTCTCTATCGCTCTGTCGATTTAATTAATACAATTAGTTTGTTACAAAAAAATAATTCTGAATTAACTGCATCGGTTATAACTAAGAACAAAGAGCTTGAAAAATGACAGTGTATGCCGAATTTGATACAGCAAATAGTAAATCCTTAAACATTATAGGTAAAGATTTAAACATTTTTTATAATTGCTGAAACGGAAACTTTTTTTTCGTTAGTGAGTTTTTTCGTTAGTGAGTTTTAATCAGAAACGTAATGAATCAAAAAGCTTCGGAAAAGCCGGTCAAAAGTTTCTGTTCGATCTTTATAAAACAGGTAAAATTTATTGAAGAGGAAAGATCTCAAAAACGTAGTTACTATTTTTTAAACGTTTTTTGTTGGCCTTTCTTTGTACTGAAAAGTCAGAGGGTTCTATGTAACTGTGTTGAAGATTCCAATGTTAGCATACTAGGCGACGTCATAACTGATTACCCCAAGCTACTCCCATCGCTTCCCAAAAATAACAATTAAATAATGTGTGATTTGAGGCTTTAAGTTTTAAAATTAATATCTTATCTATATATATAAATACGCGAAATACCACTCACTCACTGACTCACTCATCACGATTTCTCAAAAACTACCGAACGGATTGAAATGAAATTTGGTAATGTAGCTTCCTCTAGGGCCATAGGTGCTTAATAAGAAAGGGTTTGAAAAAATTCGAAATTTAAGTAGAGTTGGGGGATCAAAGTTATTAAATCACGATTTCTTCAAAACAACAGAACGGATTGGAATGGAATTTGGTATGTAACTTCCTCTAGGGCCATAGGTGCTTACTAAGAAAGGGATTGAAAAAATTTAAAATTTTAGGGGAGTTTGGGGGGGGATCAAAGTTATTAAATCACGATTTCAGATCTTTTATTATTATGACAAAAGTGCTTTTATTATTTAAGATCTATATATATATATATATATATAAGCCAAATACCACTCACTGACAGAACCTTTAAAAAGAATACAATTACGTTAAAAAGACTGAAAATACCAACCACCGCGGGCAACGCCGTACGGGTCAGCTATTATAGTATTATATAATTTTTTAAATGTTACTGTTTGTTGGAATCCAAATTAATATTTTTGATGGAACGAAACACAATATTGTAACGTTTTATTAAATTCTATCATCTACATTTTGTTTTTGCCTTTGGCAGTCATTAAAACAGTTTAGTACCATTTGGGTTACCTTAGTTCCACAAAGAGGATCTCTCGCTGGAGAGATGGCGTCTCTAATAAACTCTATGCTCTGCTGAAGTGCGACAGGAGCATACCAACATGAGTCCCGTATCTCGACTCCCAAAGTGATGTTAGGGAGGATGTAGGGATCGCTGGAACAAAAACATATATTATATAACGTCGTTAGAATAATCTATATTTTATCTAAGAATTTGAATAACAATAATGTAACACGAATTTTATAGAGATAAAAATTTGTTCTCCCAAAAAGTTATTATTCTAATGTAATTATCGTTTTAAATGGCTTCATTCAAGGGTTTCGAAACTAGATAAGATATTAACAAATAGTTTTCTAAGCACTTTGAAAGTGATCGCAGTGAACAGACACATTTTATAACTATCGCTTGGTAAAATTTTGGAACATTAGATACTCAAATTAATGTCAAGCTTTATAAAAAAGTGCGGTATAGAGTCAAATGACATGGTCCAGCTTGTTGGATAAACTCTAAATCTGCACACGAAGAAAAGCTCCCAGCAATACAGTGGTCTAGTGGTTTTTTGTTTAATTTTTACTGGTACACGATATTGAATTATTTGTCACTTTATACAGAGTGTATCAGAGCGGGTGGCCGGCTTGTATAACATTGAAACGAGAATACTTAGACATTTAGTTTAAACTGATAACCCCCTACTTCTACCCCAAGGAATTCAGGAAAAATGTTTTCAACCCTCTAAAATGCCCCGAAAGGGTATTTTTTTAGGGTAGGGGTTGGTTTTTGGCAAAATTTTCAAATGTTAAGGTAGGTCGTGTTGTACCTCATTTTAAAGGTCTCGGTACACTGATCATTAAAACAATTTTTTTTCATTTATCTTGCACCGTCAATACAGGTTGGCCCGAAACATCATAAAAACTTAAGTTTACATATCTTTTTACATCTGACATAAACATTTCTTTCAACAGCTACAATTTTTAAAGTACATTGACAAAGGTGTGACCTTTCAAACAATACCTAATTTTGGTAGGTTTTCTCACATTTTTAGCAGGTTCCAAAATGTACAACTTTTAGAAGTTTAAAAAGTCAATATCTCAAAATTTTCAAATTGCAATGTGGGTCGTCTTACATATCAAATTGAAGCCCTTACAATTATCAACATTTTTCATATTTGAATTTTTTTTCATTTCTCTATTGGCTTAAATTTTACAGAAAAATATCGTTTTTCTTAGAATTACTGAGTTTTTGTGTGGAACAAAATGGACGAAAATTTGAACACCACGGCAATTTGTAGCTGTTCCAGGGAATTAACCGGTGAGCAGTTTTTTTTTAAGCCTACTTATAACGTACACAAAAACTTGACTTTTTAAACTTCTAAAAGTTGTAAATTTTGAAACCTGCTAAAAATGTGAGAAAACCTACCAAAATTAGGTATTGTTTGAAAGGTCACATCTTTGTCAATGTACTTTAAAAATTGTAGGTGTTAAAAAAAATGTTATGTCAGATGTAAAAAGATATGTAAACTTAAGTTTTTATGATGTTTCCGGCCACCCTGTGTTGACGGTGCAAGATAAAGTTTAAAAAATTTGTTTTAATGATCAGTGTACCTAGACCTTTAAAATGAGGTACAACACGACCTACCTTTACATTTGAAAATTTCACAAAAACCAACCCCCACCCCCAAAAATACCCTTTTGGGGCATTTTAGAAGGTTGAAAACATTTTTCCTGAATTCCTTGGAGTCAAAATAGGGGGTTATCAGTTTAAACTAAATGTCTAAGTATACGCGTTTCAATGCTATACAAGCCGGCCACCCGCTCTGATACACTCTGTATAGAGGGTGAACGTTTAAGATAATTTAGGTGATGTTCGTAAGAGTAAAAATAAAGAATAAAACTTCTTATAAACAAATAGTTCTAGAACATCTTCTTTTACTAGCCATCCGCCATTCTATGTTACTAAATAACCTA
>JAGFPH010005352.1:55560-70899 GCA_018207615.1 Philaenus spumarius
AAAAGGTTGTCGGGAAAATAGTGCATGATCGCGCCGCGAGATAGCGCTAGGGAGAAATCATTGGTAGCATTGGTGTTTCACACAGCTTCCGTCGTTTCCCCAATAGATAGCGCCACTATCGTCGAATTTTCAGTGGAACGAAATATTGCATTGGATCAGAGTTCTATTAGGTTATCCAAATACAATGCTAATACTTAGTGGACGCTAGTATGTGAGAAGTACAATTATTTCGATGTTAGCAAACACTTCGTGTACAGGGTGTCCCAAAAGTCTGTGCACAGAGTTATATTTTTGTAACCATTGAAGATTACGCAACAAAACTTGGCACATCGTTTCTCTACCAAAAAAACTTAATTTTGAATCAATTATAATTCGTGCATCACCTTAGGCTCGCAGAAAGTTGGAGAAAAATCTTAAATAGGAGCTCAGGACGTATATCAAATTAAGGGTCTATCGTAGGAGAACACGATGACGCAAATCCGGCATCAAAGGGTTCACCCCACACAAAATGGTTTAAAGTTACAATATTGGGCTTTTTGAAATGGCTTAGTTTTACTTATTGGCATAAGATTTAAAAGCAAAACTCTGACAATCCACACTAGCCGTAGGACCAGATTTTGTCTATAGTGAGTGACTTCCTTCAGTGGGAACGATCTACTAGAAGAATGAGGAAAAATTTCTGGGTCAAATTAAAAATGTTTACTACATGTTAAAAAAAATAACAATTAGTAATAAACTTGCATAGCAGCTTACCATTTTTACAATAAATGTTCAAACTGTATTTCTTCTGCGAGGAGATCGTTGGTGGTTGTTACTGGCCGAAATATAGATTTCTTTTATAACTGTAGCTATATACTGTGTAGTACCATTGTATTTGGATAGCCTAATGGAACTCCGATCCAACGCATTATTTCAATAACGCTGGAAATTCGACGATAGTGGAGCGATCTATGGGGGGGGGAAAGACGGAAGCGGTAGGTTCGAACGATTTCTCACTAGCGCTTCTCCGCGGCGTGATCATGCAATATTTTCCCGACAACCTTATTTTCGCCACACAGCCGCCGTATGCATTCATGATCTATTTTATTATTCATGATCTATTGTATTAGGCCTACTCACTAGTGTGGACCTGAGATTTACAGGCGATAAGACTGGTACCGTTGGCCACGGCCGTACTAGCCATGTCACTAAATATGTTTTGCGGAACTATCAACCCTCGATTTCTCAGAAGTGCCGACTTTCAAATCCTAGTGGATCACCTCGGTAACATCCTTCAATACTATTGTTAAATACACTTATTAATTTTTAATAAAGAGAACTTTCGTGATCTCAAGTGAAGAGAAGATGGCCGATGTTTTTAGAAATGCATTTAAAATAAATCGACCACGCAGCTGGACCGCTGACGTGAGTTGAGCAAATTTCTAAAATTAAGTTTTTATGCCTATGTTTTAGGGTTTCAACCAACAATTTGGGAAATAGGTCTACTCACGAAGGCGTTGAACAGCTGTCTGTGTGTACGCAATATATTAGTAGAATTTGTTTCCTCCTAGTGGCCTCGCGAGTTTGAATCACTTGGCTTTGAACTGGGTACTTTTATGGTATTTTACGTTTTTGTCGATTTTGGGGGAACCAAGCGAGCTATAAAGTCGCGTAAAAAAAATGCGCAGAATAACATCCTACATTTATATTGTTAGAAAAAACTCTAAAAAAATTTCATTCTCGTAGTAAAAATCTCAAAAAATAGTTACTTCCGGTCAAAAAACGTACTTTCGGTTGTTGGATTTTTTTGGCTAACGAACTAGTCCGAGCCACATAGACAACCATCACGTGTACCAAATTTGGACCAAATCGGACTTAAAATGCGGCCGCTAGAGTGCGAACACATATATACATATATATATTAATTTTTTTACACCCCAAAACGTGTTCTGGGGACCATGATCGGTGCTCATTTGCTCCTCCCGACCTTGGGTCTCACCATAAGGGCCACTGCAATAGCTTATTTTTCCTATGGAAATTCGCTAATAAGTGACAGGGCAAAACCAATGAACTGTGCCGTGCGGGTTGCGTTGTTTCCAGGTCCACACTCGTGAGTTAGCACAGTAATATATACTTCTCGTGATAAATTTATAAGTTTGTAAAATGATTAATATGAATAATGAGGATAACTGCTAGTTAGAAATAGCCTAATCTAAGCTGACTTTGGATCCAGGTAGAGTTACATATATTATTTTCAGTGTTTTAAAAATGTTTTTAAATATAATAGTTTATTTTTATTATAATTACAGATGATGAAAGACTTAAACAAATAATTAAAACATCTGTATTGATTAATTAAATTAAATTATGTCGACTACTGGCCAAACTATTAGACGCATAAAGGATTCATATGTACAAATAAATTAGAATTATTTTACCCCAAGATTTTTACATTTATGAACTTGGATAAATATATAAAGCAAATATGCATTCATAAGATGGCGGCTCGACTACACTGCACCGAACATGTTGAATTACAATTACGATCAAAAAAGTAAAGAAAGTTTGAACAAATTGAATCTGAATCCACTTTTATTTGACTGTACTAAGATTAGTGATTGACAATGAACTGAAACCATTGCGATCAGATTATACATCGTACACACATGCGTAAAATATATTTCAACTCACTTGTTAATAAGGTCCAAAGTCTGGAAGGTCACTTCGACCCTCTGGATCCCGTACATCTCTCTGACCTCCCCGCACACCAGAGTGTTTCCGGCTCTCTTCTGCTTCGGCTGATGGTGGATGCTGAACAAAGCGCCGATGATGAAGTCCCCTTTCATAAAGGCTGAAATCCGTTGTTGTTGGTCGACTCTAGGACTTTGCGAAGGCATCCAATAGAAAGTTACGCACAACACTATGAAGGATGTACGCATGGGTGACGTCATCTCATACGCACTTTGTACTTGTGTATACGCGGTTTGGTATCCAACGGAAACTGACCTATTCGTTAGTCCACATACTGTGCAAATTGCGACAATAGTTACAACTTTCACACACTAAAATAGGTCAAATGTACTTACACTACATTTATTTATTTTCACTCAACACAACATTATTCGTTGCATTTTTAATATTAACTTGATTTATTAAAACGTTCGGTGTATTTATTTTGAATAAATATCTAGTAGAGTATATTAAAGTTTTTTAAAGTTATAATAAACATTTTGACCTGGGTTGAAAATATAATAATCGGACTTATTTTGTATCGGTCCTTTGTCCATTTCATGAAACTAATAATACAGTATTGTTGATATTAACTTTTTGAACATTTGTTATTGTTTATGACTTTAAACGTATAATGAATGAATGATTAACTCATTTATCAAGTGAATAAAAACTAAGAGATAAGGCCTTTCACTGGTTCCGTTTATTAAACAGGTGTTCGTAAAAATTTAACTTTAACAAACTGAGATGCAATTTGCTTATTTCTAAGATACCGTACCTTATAAAAAATAAAAATTTCTTAAAGGATCTTCTGTCTGCCTGTTTGTCAACGTCAATATCTCAAGATATTTTAAAGGCAAACATTTTAGTTTTACATATTTACAAATAATTGTATATTCTGTTCCAATAATAAAAACTCAATAAATATTTAACTATACTTAAGATGGCTAAATTTGTGTAGCCTACCCCAAAAAATTACTTTTATATAATTACTATAATGAGGGTTTTATTGTTTAAAGGAATTTATTCAAGGTATCAAAACTACGTTTTTGATAAATCTTCTTAGAAATGCAAGTGTTTTGAGAATGCCTAAGGGTTACCTAATTTATCACACTGTAAAGTCATGTGGCTGAATTTTTGTTTTATACTTTTTTAGGTTATAGAAAAAAAGTTTGTAATTAGAAGTGTCTTTATACAAGTTGTATGAGTGATGTGTGATGAATAAATCTATTCTATTCTGTTCTGTATGAAGTACATAAACTATTCTTCCACAAATCCCACTGATTCCCTCGATTTCTGAAAATACAGCCGATATTTGTTTTAGCATGAAGTGTTATACATTCATATACTTTACAGAAAAACGATAACTGATTAAAATTTTCGTAATAAAGTTATGAAAAACAACGGGTGTACGTTGATACTACTTTCACTGCTCTCCGTTACCGTAATAGTGTATTAGCACCGTGGTTATTATAATTTTAACACATTATATTAGATATGCATTTTGTTTCATTGTTGTTATAAATACAGGGTGTCTAGCTTTGACTGTCCGAAACTTCACGGGCGTATTTGTCTGCTAAAAACAAGCAAATAGTGCAATACAACATGTGTCCTATCTCTATTCGTTTGATGTCCGTCAGTCTGTATGTGATTTTTACAAAATTCTTAAAATTTTTAGAAGTAGAAAAGATATTGAGCTCAAACTTTGTATACATATTTGTTGCGTAACCTTTTATCACTGTACGAGAAATTAGAACATTATTAAAAAAAATTTCAAAATGGCGGCTGTTTATAATTTTTAATATCAAATATCTCAAAAACCGCTAACTTTACAAAACATTTACAAGAGACAAAAAAGTTTACTTTTGTAATAGGAAACAGAGTGGTATTTATTTTGTCTGTAGCTCAAAGGATAACAGAGATATTAACAAAAAAATGGAAAATGTATATCTTAGTAGTTGTCAACAATACCCAGAATTACTCTAGAAACAAAATATTTTAAAGTTATAATGAGCTAAACTAATAAGTTATTTGCAAAATGTTTCGAGCACTTTCTGAGCTGATTCCACTAGCAAAAAATAATAAACATGTTCATATATTAATAGGTCTGGAAATGCTTCGCTAGAGAGAGCTGGCGAAAGATTTCACCCATGTTTCAGATTACTCACAGAAACGAATCAATATTGAAATATGTAGGGCATTAATTAAGGTGTAAAATTTAATTTAATTTACGTAAAATGAGCTGATAAATTTAATAAAATAGCTCCGAGTTCTGTAACTGCAGTAATTGTTGCGATATTTGACCCAAAACGCAAAATTAGGTCTTAATAAACAGCTAATACTTTTATTTGTAAACATGGTCACATTGTTGTTATTTCTCATTCTATTTTTTTAATTAGGCTACAGTTACATTTGTACTTAAAAGGTGGATATTTTATAATTCAGTAATTTATTTTTAAAGATTTGAGATCTTGTAAAGTTAACGGTTTTTTTAGATATTTGATATTAAAAATTTTATAAACAGCCGCCATTTTGAAAAAAATTTAAATAAAGTTCTAAATTTTCGTACTGTGGATTTTTCTACTTCCAAAAATTTTAAGTATTTTGTAAAAATCACATACAGACTGACAGACAGCAAACGAATAGAGATAGGACACATGTTGTATTGCATTATTTGCTTGTTTTTAGCAGACAAATACGCCCGTGAAGTATCGGACAGTCAAAGTTGGACACCCTGTATAGGCCTATATATTTTTGACGTTTACGAAATCTTACAATACGGAATGATTGATACGTATCTCTCTTTCAATTCGTTATTTCAATCTGTGTTCTAGTTTAGTGTATTTGTTTACAACAGTCTTAGAATTATTTCCTGACGTTTTTAGTCACTTCAAGAAAATAATGTATACTTCAATCGTCGTTTTATACATAAAATATGGCAGATTTCCGAATAAATAAGTCAAGCAAAATTGTCTTTCCACCATTAACAGCTAACTTTTTAAACAAAAAAAGTATATTCGTGCTTAGATTGTACTTTAATTCGGGAAACAAATATTTATAATACAAGTCATATGTTTCGTTTGTTTACCTAACCCCATATGTTGAGCTATCCTATCCCGGGAGTAATTTACTGATCTACTTTACATCTCTAGTGATGTAAACAGTCCATAAGTTACGATTACATCACGCTTCAAACAGCTGATTGTTTGAAACGCTTAGATCAGCTGATTGTTTGTTATACCAGATTAATTTAATTACTACTAAACACAATTGTAATGTTTAACACAGACTAACGTATACTTACGAATTCTACTAACAAAAGTAAATTTCTTCCATATTCTAAAAATGAGTGACAACTATAGTTTACTTTGGGAAATGCAAAAATTTCGTATTTAATATTTATACCAAGTACATATCTTTTTAAGTTGCTAATTAATGTTTCATTTATAATATTAGTGCAATGTTTGGTTAATAATCTATATATATAAAAGCGAAATACCACTCACTCACTCATCACGATTTCTCCAAAACTACCGTACGGCGTTGCCCGTGGTGGTTGGTATTTTCATTCTTTTTAACGTAATTGTATTCTTTTTAAGTGTTCAGTCAGAGAGTTGTATTTGGCTTATATATATATATAGATCTTAAATAATAAAAGCACTATTGTCATAATAATAAAAGATTTGAAATTATGATTTTAGTAATTTTGATCCCCACAAACCCCTTCTAAAATTTCGAAATTTTTCATACCCTTTCTTAGTGAGCAACTATGGCTCCAGAGGAAGCTACATACGAAATTTCATTCCAATCTGTTCAGTAGTTTTGAAGAAATCGTGATTTAATAACTTTGATCCTTCCAAACCCCCCTAAAATTTGGATTTTTTTTTAAACACTTTCTTAACGAGCGCCTATGGCCCTAGAGGAAGCTACATACCAAATTTCATTCCAATCTGTTCGGTAATTTTGGAGAAATCGTGATTTAGTAATTTTCACCCCCCAAACCCCCTAAAATTTCCAATTTTTTAAAACCCTTTTTTAGTGAACACTTATGGCCCTATTGGAAGATACATACCAAATTTTATTCCAATCCGTTCGGTAGTTTTAAATAAATAGTTTTTTACAACTTTGATCCCCCCAAACCCTCCCCTAAAATTTCGAATTTTTTCAAACCCTTTCTTAGTGAGCACCTATGGCCCTAGAGGAAGCTACATACCAAATTTCATTTCAATCCGTTCGGCAGTTTTTGAGAAATCGTGATGAGTGAGTGAGTGAGTGAGTATTATTTCGCTTGTACATAATATATAGATTTAAAGTTTGTTTACTTATTTAAAAAGCACGTAAAACTTGGAAGTATTTAATATTATAATTTGGAAACATCTGTTCAACCTCTCATTTAATCAACTTGCATGATGATAAATAAATTCTTACTAATATAAACAAGGTAATTCATACATTTTTTAAAACATTATACGATTTTGCTTGAAATTGTTTGATGTAATAAATACGAAACATATATACAATATATCAACAATCAAAATATATAATTCAATAAAAAAACTAAACCTGATTTCAATAGTTTTAATCAAACTTAAATATTTCGCTCCCTTCCAAGAGTATTATTACACTTATGCTATAAGCATAATATATTTACCGTAGTTTTGTGCAAGGACTTCCAGCCCTTTCAAAACAATACTAAAAGTTCTGAGGCTTAAAACATATGTTAATAAAACTATTAAAAGTATTTGAGAAATTGAATTTTGTACTATACCCAAACTTACAACGCCTCACAAAGCACAGAAAGTTTTTAAACCCTTAGTCTTTCGTACTAAGTCATTTTTCACACTTTATAAAATCACTCCAATACTGAAATACAGCACTGTTCTTGAATAAAGATATGGCCACTGTTTCCATTGACATGTTTCGATAGCTGACGATGTTGCCTGCAACATAGAAAACAAATACTTGAATATTTAAATTTAAATTGTTTGTAAGTACAACAGGACAAATACGTGCATATCAAGGTAAACGCAATTAATTTACAGTCAGTTCGGGTCACTGGTTTATCGCTTTTACATTTAAATCAAGTTATATTTTGCTGCAAAGTTAATTTTTTCTACTGGTCTACGTAAAAGGTTCAATAACATATTATTTTATAAGATATTTAGATGATTAAAGTTTTCTCTGTTACTACATTATGTCATCTGTTTTCTTTTGTTTGTTTTTTTTATGAAAATATATTTAAAATAGTTGGCCCGACCCGGCTTTTCACGGATAGACAAATCAAAGTTAAATGTATATTATCAACAAATATATTATATCAATAAATATATTACACTATGTATTCCTTATGGGGATTTTTAGTAACATTGACCCCCCCCCCCAAACTTCCCCTAAAATTTAGATTTTTTTTAAAAACCCTTCCTTAGCGAGCACCTAGGGCCCTAGAGGAAGCTACATAATAAATTTCATTCCAATCCGTTCGGTGTTTTTTTTTAGTAACTTTTACCACCCCTGAAACCCACTTAAAATTTCGAATTTTTAAAACCCTTTCTTAACGAGTACCTAGGGCCCTAGAGGAAGCTACATACCGATCAAATTTCATTCTAATCCGTTCGATGGTTTTTTTGTAGTAACTTTGACCCCCAAACCTCCCCTAAAATTTAGATTTCTTTTTAAACCCTTCTTTAGCGAGCACCTAGGGCCCTAGAGGAAGCTACATACCAAATTTCATTCCAATCCGTTCGATGGTTTTTTGTAGTAACTTTGACCCCTAAACCTCCCCTAAAATTTCGAATTTTTTTAAACCCTTTCTTAGCGAGCACCTATGGCCCTAGGGGAAGCTACATAGGCCTACCAAATTTCATTCCAATCCGTTCAGTAGGTTTTGAGAAATCGTGATTTAGTAACTTTGACCTCCCCCCCAAACCTAGCTAAAATTTAGATTTTTTTTTTAAACTCTTCCTTAGCGAGCATCTAAGGCCCTAGAGGAAGCTACATACCAAATTTCATTCCAATCCGTTCGGTAGGTTTTGAGAAATCGTGATTTAGTAACTTTGACCCTAAAAAATCCCCCCTAAAATTTCGAATTTTTGGAAACCCTTTCTAAGTGCGCGGCTAGAGCCTATAAAGAGTATTAGTGCCAAATTTCATGTGTGTAGGCCTCTTGGTTTTGGAGAAACTGTGATGAGTCAATGAGTCAGTGGTATTTGGCTTTTATAAGTATAGATGAAGTTTGTATTTGCTGCAGTAATAATTTGCCTCATAGAATCACAGTTGTTTTTCGTTATAACTTTAAAATTGAGTCAATTTATTGTTTTATTTTATACAACACGAGTGAATGTGGAATACTTAATAATAGTAATTTATTTTCTATTGACGGAAAACAAACTTTAAAGCATGAGAGAGAGTACATATTAGCAATTAGTTACTAAGGGTAAACATTGATTTCTAGACCTGTCATTTACCAAAGTCTCAGTTTGACTAAATTGATTTAGTTTAACAAAAACTAAAATTCTCGCAGTGAGTAAACAAGACAGGCGTTGTTAATAATTTATAAAGTTATATTAAAATATAATTAATCGTTTTTGAATATAGACGATGCATTGTCGCTGTTTCGCTCAAGCGTACCTACATCTGTGCTGGTCAGATATAGACGCCATTATGGAAGCATTCATCATATGTTAGTTTGTTTATGTTTATTTGAAATTCCTAAGACAATTGAAAATCTCTCCGATTAAGAAGTACCCCAAACTATTACTTCGACGAAACATGGGTAGTTCAAACATCAGAATCCAAACACCGATACATGCGATGAAGGAAAACTAAGCAAACAATTTCAGCACACAGAATCATGTGCACTCTATTTTTCGAGTAGGTGGTGTTGCTTGTGTAACTGTTTACCTCGGGGTGATACAATAAATTCCGAGGCATGGGCAAAATCCTAAACTGTGTAATTCAATACAAAACAAAGAGACATGGCAAGCTCTGTAATGCTTGATGCAATGCCCGTCTACACATGTCTCATCGAATGCATGATCTCGTAGCATCATTATGGTCGGGAAACAACTTGAACACCCTCCGTCACCGATCTAGCGTCCAAGTCAAACTTCGACCCTGCAGTTTTCTTCTTTCACAACTCCCTTAAGATTGAGTTAAATGTTTCAGTTTTAATTTCATCTTTTAAACTCGACACCAAATCGCTTTAAGCTTCCCAAGCATATCCAATAACTCAATCTTATCAATGGCTATTCAATCCATTATTATTTTCTACATTTATTTTTTAAACTAGTTTAAGGATGAAATAAAAAAAACTACTTAACAATCAAACAATATACTGTAAGTAAAGATCGAAAGGTTTGTGAGAGAAAGGAGGTTTACGAGGAACATAATTTGAATGAAATGAAGTCAAAAACTACAATAAGTAGGGAACTAGGGATAGGCTTATTGAGAGGTGGAAGGAGGAATGGGACAGCGATAACAACGGAAGAAGGACCCATAGAATTGTAAAAGATCCAGGACTGTGGATGAACAGGAAATATGGCGAGGTAAATTTCTACTTGACACAAGCGTTTACTGGACATGGTTGCTTTAAATATTATTTATGGAGATTTAAGAAAATTGCTAGCAGCATTTGTAACAGCCTTGGACAGGAAGATGTTGTGGAACATACTCTGTTCAAGTGTAAAGATTGAAAAAACCAAAAGAAGAACTACAAAACAAGAAAAAAGTTGTTCCGGAAAATCTAATAATGCTGATGCTAAGAAGCAAAGAAATGGGGGATAGTATTGCAAACTACATCGTAACGGTAATGAAGCGGAAGGAAGAAGATCAGAGAAATAAGTAAGAAAATGCCTGAACAGGAGGATAGCTGTAAGACTGAAAGGTGCCCGGTTGTTCAGGAAGTTATGCTACTAGTGATACCCTGTCCAACAACAAGGGCCGGAGAAAGAGGTGTGTTCTTTAGTGGGTCGGCACAGGGCCAGAGTGGTAACGTCTTCGGAAAAAACAGGAAGGTCTTGAATTTGGACTGTTAAAGTAAACAATGTATTGCTTAATAACCTGATATCCACTGTCGAAAACAAATTAAATCAATTGTTTCAATTTAATAAAAATAACTAGATTTGAGATATACAGTTTAACAACAAATCAAACCTCCTGATTTGTTTATCTTGATGTTATGCTACCTAATGCCGAATCCTTATCTTTCAATACTATGCCATCCTAAGTAAACATCCTACAGATGACATCAGATAAACGAGCTACAGCTGCCTATTTCTACTTCATAAATTATTTTTAAAATGCAACCTTTTCGGATAAACTGATTATAACTTACCACTAGCTTCCAAACAACACAACAAATCGTTATTAAGTATAAATTTTGTATCAGAAAATACTGATTTGCCTAAAAACTTCATTTCTACAACATCACTGATAAATACATCTACAATCCAGTAGCAGGCAAAGTGAACTTATTTATCACTGTTTGTGGAATACGCTGCCTTTATCATTGGTTTCTACCGACAATTTATTCGTCTGTAATACTGCACCTTCTTCCCAAGGGTAACATGATTTAAAGGCAGGTAATTACCATTGTTGTGGCTGTAATACAGGAGGCAGTAGTAAATATTGTATCCTCCAAAGGTATTTTATTTCCCACGCTATACGTTCAAAGGTAGGCACAGCTGACAGTAAATTATTAAAATAATTATTTTGTACAAACAATTTATATATCATTTAAAAAATACTTTTACCACTTTAATATCGTGTTTATAATACTGCAATAACATTAGTGGAAATTAACTCTTTTTTATTATTTTGTGATGAAGGCATCGAAAAAAATGTATGCGTAAACCATCTCCCAAAGAAATCCGTTTAGGCTGAGGAAATGTGCTTGAATGTTTCTCGCTTTGTAGCCCAGTCAATAAAGGGTTTGAGTGTGAACTAATTAGTGAAAAGCTGATTTTTTCATGGATGTTAGTTGATTATATAAGGAATATTTTCTGAAAAGTCCCCGCCCCTCCCCCTCTTGCTTCCCCCCCTACCCCCCTTAAAATTCACTTTCGAATGACTTTTTTATTTTGTCAATATCTAAGAGATAAAAAGCGATAGAGTCATTTTTATTTCGTTATTGTAATCCCTATAATATTCTCTATCAAAAATGTTCTTTGCGTTTAAGCTATAAAACAATTATTTACCGTGTATTTTTAAATTTAATGTTAAAATTTTAACTTTTCTATTACAATAATTACATGTTTAGCTATTTTTTATTAATATGAGACAAGTTATGAAAAAATGGCAAAATAAAACTTTTAGGGTATTTTTCAATCTTTAAAATGATATAAGTTTTATAAATGTTAAGTGCAGCCAGTTGACATAATCGGACTGACAAAGGGAGACAGCGCATTGCGTACGAGTCCTCGAGGGCCGGATAAGCGCGTTAGCATATCAACGGTTAATCTGTTACAAAGGCCCATTGTTTGGACTTATATTTTTATAGCTGGTCTAATTATGGGTATTACGCTGGTAAAATTGATTTTAACATTTATTTATTTATTTTGTATTTATATTTATTTTTCTGTATTTATTATTGCACTGATAAACACACAATATTATTTCTTTTAGCCCACTCAATAAAGGGTTTGAGGGGGAACTAATTAGTGAAAAGCTGATTTTTTCATGGATGTTAGTTGATTATATATGTAAGGAATATTTTCTGCAAAGTCCCCGCCCCTCCCCCTCTTGCTTCCCCCCCTACCCCCCTTAAAGTTCACTTTCGAACGACTTTTTTATTTTGTCAATATCTAAGAGATAAAAAGCGATAGAGTCATTTTTATTTCGTTATTGTAATCCTCATAATATTCTCTATCAAAAATGTTCTTTGCGTTTAAGCTATAAAACAATTATTTACCGTGAATTTTTAAATTTAATGTTAAAATTTTAACTTTTCTATTACAATAATTACATGTTTAGCTATTTTTTTATTAATATGAGACAAGTTATGAAAAAATGGCTCGCTGTAAGTGTAAATGCACGAAGACATCTGTCGTACGCGTGCCCATTCATCATATGACTTACCGTAGCTTTTCCGTATACTGTGCTCCAGAGGTTTTCAAGACCACTCCTTTCCATAATTTTTCCAACAGCTCCCATATAAGACATCAATAAATGAAAACCTCCCAAACGGACAACAATCTTAGAAATATTACTGTCCGTATCAGAGGCAGACACTATATCCACAGCTTTTAAGAATAAAGGCTGATCGAAAGTAACAATACAGGTTTGATTTTGTTTTTTGCTTTGATCAGCTGCAAAATGCATTGCTGTGAAGATTGTTGAAATATTGCTGGGATCCAAATTAATAAATGGTACTGCTATAATGTATGTTGTTTGACAGTCTTCTGAATTTGTCGTCAGGTTGGTCATAAATCCACTCCACCCAGGCTGTGATTGTATATCGGAAAGCCAAACAAAGTTGAGGGGATGCAAATATTGTGAAGGCAAACTTGATAGACATCTTACTTCTTGAAGTTGATTTAAGTCTTCGATGATAATGTTAGACAGACCAGCATTTCTTCTTTTCATTGGATATGCGTACTCCCGAATAGTTTCAGTGTTACGAAAAGATCCAATTGCAATCCTTTTCACTGTGGTTTCAGTTTTGACACAAGAACATGGTGTGATGCACTGAATCCCTCCCATAGCATGAAAAGTGCCTAGCCCATCTAACGTTCGTACATTCACGCCAGCATTGTCAAAAACATGTTGAAGAAATCCATCTGATTCAATAACTGGGGAGCCAGCGCTGATTAGTGAAGTCATGTAGGTTGTAGCTTCATTGTATGACGCGCACACTCCCATGGGAGGACAACATGTTTATTAAGTGTCTGATTCCGTATAGTCGATGTAAAGATAAAGCAAGACTTGTCTGTATAGGTGAAAGAAATGACCTAGGCCTTACTGCAGATACTATTGCATGATTTATAACAAGGCTGTGATTTATAATAATCAACTTGCTGTGATTCGGATAAGCTTTTCTTTTTTGTAACATGTGATGTAAACATTTTAAGAGTCTCTGGAATGAGATTTTCTCCACCGGATTTAATTGCTTCTAAATCTGGATACGAACTGAAATCATAGCTTTTCCTTTGTATGTCTTCTCTTATAATCGAGGCCGCCGCTAAAACAATCCTCTTTCTCTCTTCTTCTTCATCAACAACCCTATTTTTATACCATTGGTCCATAATTTTATGCACATTGTCAGTAAGACAAAAAACACATTTTTTCCAGAAAATTTTGTCATTGTTAGTCTTTCTTTAAAATGTTCTTGAAGGAGATTTCTTAAATGCTTGTTAGAATAAACCTCATCTCCATTGGATAAAGTTTTGAAAATGTCCTGAACTTCTTTTATCGTGTATTGGCACTCATCATTGTTTTCTATGTAATTGCATACTGTAGTAAAGGTAGAAGTTAATTTTGTTTTCGGCCTACCTTTTTGTGTTTCAATCGGCTTAGATTTCATAAATTCTGAATAGCAATGTCTGTGATAACGCGCTTCTGCTGCTACCAAATCGATTGCACTTAAAAGTCGGGCTTTTACAGTTTCGCCCCGTACATCACTTCTAACGTTGCACTTTTGTAAAAAACTGTCTTTAAATTCTATTGTTATTACTTCGTGAAATGCTTTTCTATACTGAGATGGAGTTTTAGAGTTATGATTTGCTAATTTTCCACAAATAAAACAGCACATCTTAAAATCAAACGTATCATGATGGGTTCTACGAGTAACTCCAGTGGTTGACGTACTAGGTTCATTGTTTTGTTCCTCTAGTTTCTTAATAGCTGCTTGAATACTCGAAGGTCTTGTGTATTGTAGCCTACATAACTTGTGTAGTTTGATAGTACTCTTTCCTTGTAGTTTTTTGTGTAAACTATCTTTTCTTTTATTACTAGCTTCGTAAATAGCATCAATTCCATTTTTTACAACTACAATATCCTTGATAAGTTCGTTACCGCAAATTAAGCAAATCAATTCTGAATCATCCATTGTTCAGTTATTTATAATAATGACTTTCGTAAAAATGTTTTTCAAATTTAGAAAGAAAATTATAAAATTAAACACTTATTGTAAAGTTTTTACAATAAGGCCTATTTTTCCCCTTTATTGGCTTGGCTAAAATAAATAATATTGTGTGTTTATCACTGCAATAATAAATACCAGAAAATAAATAAATAATAAAAAAATAAAATAAATGTTTACGTCTATTTAACAATTGTAATACCTATAATTAGACCAGCTATACAAATAAAAGTGCAAACAATAGGTATCTACTGCAGATTGACCGCTGATATGCCAACGGGCTGATCCGGCCCTCGAGGACTCGTGCGCCCCGCGCCGTCTCCCTTTGTCAGTCCGATTATGTCAACTGGCAGCACTTAACATTTATAAAACTTATATCATTTTAAAGATTGAAAAATACCCTAAAAGTTTTATTTGAGCCATTTTTTCATAACTTGTCTCATATTAATAAAAAATAGCTAAACATGTAATTATTGTAATAAAAAAGTTAAAATTTTAACATTAAATTTAAAAATTCACGGTAAATAATTGTTTTATAGCTTAAACGCAAAGAA
>JAGFPH010005352.1:81895-97241 GCA_018207615.1 Philaenus spumarius
GGCGATCATGGTGGTCATTCTATTGACACCCGTCGACTTGTACATCTATTGGGAAATTCTTGTTCAAGTAAGTCACGCACAGTTAGACCGTAATGGGCAGAAGCAACATCTTGCTGAAAATAGATCTCCTCATTATCTTGCTGTAGTCGTAATTGTGGTATAACAGAATTTGTAAGATACACGTATTGGTCTACAGTTGTTTTGAAAATGACAGGTCCAATGGCAGTTACACGAAAGGGACCTTATTGTTACGTGGAGGTTTTCGATTGGGTAATAGACACAGTTGTGCCTATAACAGCGCCTGACAGTTTAAAGTTGGGCTTTTTCGGACCAAACAATTGTTCGAATAATCACATCACCTTCTCGTTCTTTATTTAAAATTACCTCACAGAATTGTAGATGACGATCCAGATCGTCCTCTAGTAATAAATCTCGGCTGATACGTTTTCAAACCTAGACATTGCATCAGACGAGCCAAAGATCTGCGTGCAATGTTCAACTCTCTAGACACTGTCTTCTTCATTTTTTGCGCTTTGAATAAATGTCTTAGCAACTAACATTTTACTTGTAGGAGTAGTAACAGTGACTGGTCCGACCTCTCTGACGCATTACAGATGTACCCAGTCTGATAAAATTTATCAGCTGATTTATAACAGCTGTAAACAAAGTAAAACTAATACAAAATAAAAGGAATACAACTATAGTAGAGTCCCTGTAATTCGAGTCTCGATAATCCGAGGTTCCGTGTAATTCGAGCCACAAATAGCATTGAATGTTACCATGCATTGTGACTCATTCTTGCTGCTTGTAGGCTATCGATCTTTAAATTTTTGTTTGCCAATGAATCTGTCAAGAGCGTTTGTACAATAAGTATCTGGTATAAATTTTTTTGTACACGTACCGCGTCTAGAATTACAATACGTGTACAAACACGTAAGTCCTGCCCCGTATGTAAAGCCCCCTTTCTACCAGACAGTGACCTATTTATACAGCGATCCCTTTAACAGCACAAGATTTATTTTTAGTGAAAAAAACTTCGAATTAAAGAAGTTGACTTCGAATTATCCATAATTGTTTTACATTGATTTCATATAAAGTTCAAGGGACCGAACCGAAACTTCGAATTAACGGTAATTTCTAATTAAAGACTTTCGAATTATCCAAGTTCTACTGTATATACAAAAACAACATCGAAACAAATGTTTCCCGGCCCTGTCGTATCCCCCCTGGCGTGACATCGCAGCTCGTAAACGTTGCAGTGTAGTAAAACAAAAAACTATTTATGATTTATTTAATAAGTAAGTTTCTATTCTTTACTGTGTATAAAATTTCTTTTTTTACCTCAGCGTTCAATGCAAAATAGTGTATATTTAATAAAACTTAATTTTTTCGGAGATACGAGGGCTATACATAGTAGTTTTATTAACCTCTACATATTCCGTGTAATTCGAGTTTTTCACAATCCGAGGTACTCTCGGTCCCATTCAACTCGAAATATCGGGACTCTACTGTAATTACTTTTACACCCTCTATATGAACGGCCAATGTTATTGAAATAATAAATAATTATAGACGCTGATTTATACAAACTGTAAATCAAAAGAAAACGAATGTAAAACAAAAAGAATACAAGTGTATACTTACTTTTGCACAACTCTATTTAAACCACTGTTAAAACTCATAACCGATCCATAACAGGTCGTAATAGTTATTACTTCTACTATTTCATACTTTATGTATTTAAATATACCGAACATATTCAAGTGATAGTTGGCACTACACAGTGGTAAGCTGCATATTGTGACGTCACATAAACTGCATTCTCTGCATTGTAACCTAATCCAGACAATATATTGTAGCTCCATTTAAATACAACTAATAGCTTTTCGTACTATAGCAAACATTTGTAAATCCATGCATAAAATCTACTATTAACGAGTAAGTTATGTGTTTTAACTGTTGACAAAATGCATTTCATAGAATATCTATTACGTATGTACATGATTTAGCTACACAAAGCCTTTATTTTATTGGTATCCTACTTTTCGTTGAGTAGTTTAAGTAAAAGTCTGTAGATGGATTAAATTACATGCTTAATTGTTAAATTGGATTCTTAGAATAAATGTAACGTATTCAGTCGAATGTAACCCTAATAAAAGTTATTTTTAAACACAGTCAGACATTAGCAACACTAAAAGTGGTTAAAGTACCTTCTTCTTTTGGGAGTGGGACTTGAGCCAGATAATTTAGTTAATTTTGGTTTCCATTCAGGCTATGAAAATAGTAGAAATAGGCTAGTCTCAGATTTTCAGTTAACTGTAAGATATTCCCCACCAGGTCATGGTACTCTTCAACTATTACCCTTCGACTTTTTTCCAACGTCTAACACTCCAGTAAGAAGTGTTTAGCAGTAAATTTTGACTTACCACACATTCGGTTAATTGGATCTTCAGGTGGTTCATTGTCTGTAGGTGTTTCCTGGACGGGCCATGGTTAGTCAAAAAAATAGAGGCTTTCTCGTGTTATTCCAAGTTTTTAAGAATGCCTGTGTCTGAACATTAAGTGCATAGAGAACTTCAAAGATGAACACCAGGAAACTGCAAAATCAAAGGCAATAAAGAGGCTGAAAACCTGGAAAGATTCACTTGCTTTGTGGGCTTCGCCGTCTCATCATCCCATAATATTCTAATCTATGAAATGAGTCCAAGAAAGAACATAAATTTAAGTGGAAAATAGGAAGAGTTGTAGGCAATTGAAGATCTTCCTGTATGAACGTGATAAATGGATTAGTAAGGAAAGGTAAGATCTAGTAAAAATATATAGAAAGATAAGCATGGTAAATAATTTGACCACGCAGCTGAACCGCTGACGTGAGTTGAGCAAATTTCCAAAATTAAATTTATATCTTTCAGGGTTTCAACCAACAATTTGGGAAATAGGTCTATTCACGACGGTGCTGAATAGCTGCAAAATGGTTCGGACGCCATTCCGCATATCGGGAGTATCTTCAACACACAAAGCATTGCGTGCTTCGCACGCCAACCCCACGGTGAAATCCACCACATGGCTTTGAACCGGGTACTTCCACGGTATTTTACGTTTTGATCTATTTTGGGGGAACCAAGCAAGTTATAAGGTTATAAGCAAAAACAAAATGTGCAGAATAACATGTTACATTTATATTTGTAGAAAAACTCAAAAACAAACTCATTCTCGTAGGAAAAACCACAAAAAATAGTTACTTCCGGTCAAAAAACATGCTTCCGATTGTTGGATTTGTTTGGCTAACGAACTGGTCCGAGCGAAGTAGACAACCAACATGTGTACCAAATCGGACTTAAAATGCGGCCGCTAGAGTGCGAACACATATACAGGGTGATTCAGTAAAGCGTAGCGGGCTATGCAGATTCAGATTCTACATGCTGAAATAAGTCGAAAATGTAGTATAAAATTTTTTTTATTTCGGCTTAGTTTAGAAGTAATCAATCATTTTGTTTTTTTACAAAAACTTACTGTAACTCTGGAAATAAATAAGACATAAAGTTCAAATTTGGAATAAGCATTTTATATGTTACGATTAACAAGTATACCAAACACAAAGAATTTATTTTTATAATTTTCAAAATGGCGGCCGTTACAAATTTTTAACGTGGAATATCTTGAAAACCGTTAACTTTACAAAAAGTGTACAAGAGACAAAATATTTTCCTTTTTTAACGGCAAACAAAATGCTTTTTTTGTAGTTTCAATAGGTCAAAGTATAACCAAGTTATCGACAAAAACTAAAAACATAATTTCTTGGTAATTGTCTACAACAACCAAAATTAGCCTGAAACCATAATTTTTTTAATTTAAATAATTTGTTTAGTAATTTTTGTAGCGAGCTATGCAAATTCAGATTCTACATGCAAAAAAAGTCAAAAATGTAGTATACAATTTTTTCGATTTCGGCTTAGTTTAGCCGTAAACTGCCATTTTTTTTAATAATTAATAACTCAAAAGCCCATGGAGATATTTTTATGAAACTTGGTATACACTTTAACTCTATGAACATGTTACAAAAATATCTTTGATCAGACTCATCAAATTTCAAAATGGCGGCCATTTAAAAATTTTAAAGTCAAATTCCATGAAAACCAGCTACTAAAACAAAATTTTACTTGACACTAAATTTGAAGCCCTTTTCATTTCAAATCGAATGACACTTTAGTTGTAAAAATTGGTTAATAAATATCAAAATGGCGGCCATTTAACAATTTTAAAGGAAAATTCCATCAAAACTAGAGACTAGAAAAACTCCAAATTGTTCAATTTTAATTTATGTTTTGGGCCGACGACTGGAGCAGTGCTTGACAATCAACGGAGGACACATTGAGCAGCTTCTTTAATGGTGAAGGTCAGTCACTCAACGTTTTGATGACTTCAAAAACCCATAACTATAAAATCTGTTTCAGTTTTTTAGTTTTAAATTACTGTTAAACTCTACGTAGTTGAATCATTAATGGCGGCCATTTTAATTTTTAAATGCTTAATATCTTAAAAACTGTAAATTTTACGAAAAATGTATACGAAACCAAAAAGTTGCGAAATTTAATTTCCTAAAAGACCATATAAAGATTATTAAGATCGGACTACAATTAACGGAGTTATTGTAATTTTTCTAACAAAATACATTATTTTTTACTGTCAGTTATAGCGAATTTAAGCATGTTGCTAGTTTTAAGTTTACGATGTTTAAACTACTTACTATTCCTTACTAAACATATTCGTATTTCATTTTTAAAACTATATTTTGACTATTTTTCACATTTGGCAGTTTTAAAAATACTTTTGAAATTTATATTTTTTTAGATATTTTAAGTTTTAAAACAGTTTGAAAGTTATTTCACTAAGAATAAAAACAAGTTGCGTTTACAATCACAATAACCTATAATTAAATTTAATATTTTACACTGTAAATTACATTGGAATCCTAAACTAGTTTTTGAATCATTACTACACAGAAGAAGCTGATGGAGCACTACAGGAACTGTTCAAAATGTCGGCCATCACTCTCGATGCACGCCTCAAGGCGTCTTCGCATTGAGTGTCGCACTCTTTCAAAAACACCTGATGTCTGACGGATCCTGTCAATCCCATTCACAATTCTTGCACTCAGCTCCTCCAACGTTTCTATAGGGGTGGAGTACACAAGAGTCTGTAGGTGGCCCCAGAGGTAGAAATCAAGAGGGTTGAGGTCGGGTGACCTCGCAGGACATGGTACTGGGCCTCCTCGACCGATCCATTTGTTGTGGAAAGTTTCGTCCAGGTAGTCTCGGACTCGAAGGTCAAAATGCGGGTGCTCCATCAAGCATAAACCACATTCTTCTGCGAATGTTAAGAGGAATATCTTCTAATAAATTTGGCAGATCAACAGACATGAAGTGCAAGTATCTGTCGCCATTAAGAGTTGCAGGTAAGAAAGAAAATATCAGATGGTCACCTACGATGCCAGCCGTTTACAGAAAACTGGTATTGGTATCGGTCCAGCGTGATTTCGTGGGGATTTTCAATAGACCAAATGTGGGTATTGTATAGGTTGGTGATGGCGGTTCTTGAAAATTTGGCCTCATCGGTAAACAAAACAATGCTTAAGAAATTAGAATCGGGCATAGTACATTTTCGAATAAACCACTGACACAGACGAATTCGTTGGGGGCAGTCACGGGATAACAGAGCCTGAACGCGTTGAACGTGAAAAGGGTGCAATTGTTGTTAATGGAGTATGCTCCAAATTGTTCCATTGCAAACATTAAACTGTAAGGCTAGTTCTCTAGTGCTTTTTGAGGGTTATTAGTTATGACTTCCAACACGGCCTCCTCAAATTCGGGCGTTCTTACCGAGCGGTACCATCCTGATTTACCAGTCTTTTGGGGTTTAAAACTTCCTGTCTCACTGAGACGTTGGTGAATTGCTTGTAAGTTCTGTGAGCAGGTAATACACGATTCGGAAACTTTTCATGATACAAACGTCTAGCTTCCATGCTATTGCAATTGGCAAGTCCATACATCAGGTGCATATCAGCCATTTCTGAGTTTGTATAGTAGTTATACTGATTACCTGCCATTGAAAAAATAACATATGTATAAATAAAAATAAAACTAATGAAAATACAATAAAGTCACATTTACTAAGCAAATAACATTCACAGAAGACGCAAAGGAGGTTGAAAACACAAACAAGAAGACTGTAAACTAAAAACGGAAAACTATAACTTATTTTCAAATTTGACAAAAATGTTTTATTTATTCGAAATTAGCTGATGTTAATAAAGCAACAGCTTGTTTACTGGAGCATCAGCTATTAATATTGGAGAATCACTTTTTAGTTATTATTAAGTGTTTTTTTTAACTGCCAAATATGAAAAAAATAGTTAAAATATAGTTTTTAAAATGAGGTGCGAATATGTTTAGTAAGGAATAGTAAGTAAGTTAGTACGAATGTATAAAGTAGTTTAAAAATCCTTAACTTAAAACTAGGAACATGCGAAAATTCGCTATAACTGACAATAAAAAGAATGTATTTTGTTAGAAAAATTATTGCAATAACTCCGTTAATTGTATTCCGATCTTAATAATCTGTATATTATGGTCTTTTAGGAAATTAAATTTCGCAACTTTTTGGTTTCGTATAAATTTTTCGTAAAATTTACAGTTTTTAAGATATTAAGCATTTAAAAATTAAAATGGCCGCCATTAATGATTCAACTACGTAGAGTTTAACAGTAATTTAAAACTAAAAAACTGAAACCGATTTTATAGTTATGGGTTATGGGGTTAAAAGGAAGGCAAAATAAATATTAATACAAATATTAGTATGGTATGGTTTATTGTATTAACAAATATATGATGACAAAATTATATCGTAAGAGTAGGCTAGTTTTAAATTGCTTTCAAAAATAAATGACACTACCAATAATTATACTTAATTTTAATTCCTCGTGCAACAATAAGAGGCAAGCAGAGCACTGAACCCGTCTTCTGTTGGTGGGTCTTTGGGTAGTTCTTCACAACCTGGACATTTTATCTCCGAAATTTAATCTATATAAAATGACTCACTCATCACGAAATCTCAAAAACCACCTAACGGATTGGAATGAAATTTGGTATGTAGCTTCCTCTAGGGCTCTATGTGCTCGCTAAGAAAGTTTTAAAACAATTTGAAATTATAGGGGGGTTTGGGGGGGTGAAAGTTACTAAAAAAAAACCGAACGGATTATAATAAAATTTGGTATGTAGCTTCTTCAGGGCCCTATGTGCTCGCTAAGAAAGGTTTTCAAAAATTTGAAATTTTAAGAGGGTTTAGGGGGGGTCAAAGTTACTAAAAAAAAACACCGAACGGATTATAATGAAATTTGGTATGTAGCTTCTCCAGGGCCATATTTGCTCGCTAATAGTCCTCTGTCATAGCTCAACGGCTATGGTACTTGCCTCATAAGCAAGACGTCCCGGGTTCAAATCCTGCGGGGGACCATAAAATATTAAAAACCCAAAAAAAACATGCTCGTTAGCCGAAAGGCCCAAAGTGGCATGGAAAGCAAAAAAAAAAAAAAAAAAAAATTTGCTCGCTAAGAAAGGTTTTAAAAAAAATTGAAATTTTTGGGGGGGTGGGGGGGTCCAAATTTACGAAAAAAAAAACACAGAACGGATTATAACGAAAATTGGTATGTAGCTTCTCTAGGGCTCTATGTGCTCGCTAAGAAAGGGTTTTAAAAAATTCGAAATTTTAAGGGGGGTTTGGTTGGGTAAAAGTTACTAAAAATCACCATAAGAAATACACTTATATACTAAGATTAAGCAATAACGAAGCGTTGAAGGGTCCATTGGTACCATATGAAACTTCCTTCAAATTGTTATATACGTTATTTGCTTTAACTTACATTTGTTTGACTGAAAGCTTATTTCCTGAGCGGCAAAAATTACATCAGACATTCACAAAAACATGTTTCCTTCTTGGACTGTTTCACATAATACGAAAGCCGGTGGCAGCAAGAATTTTATATCCCTGCCGTGTGATGAGCCACCATGGTGCTTCTACCTATGACCAATTTTTCAAAACACGACATCAGTCTTCTTGCTCAGCTCGTCATGTTGCCCCGGTTCCCCCTATTCATAAATCCATGCTTTTTTTTATTAAATATTTCATCTACGAATTGGTGGTAGAGGTTAGTAGTTTCTTATAAAGTATTATTTTGGTATCAATTATACACTTTAAATCAGATTTAATGTTTACAAATTAAATAATGGTGTAACTACCTTTGTCGATTTGAAAAATATAACACCTACTTATTTAAAACCGATTAACAGCTGCGTTGCTTGTATCATTTCTGAATATTAAGCACGGAACAAATAAATATATATGAAAACTTGTAAGCCCCCGTGAAAAATCACAGGCTGATTAATTAGATTCACAACAAAAGTACATCTAAGTGTTTATTTAATGTTTGACGAACTCTACGGAGTGAAATACTGATGATGGGGTTTCGACCTCGAAACGCGTCTAATTAATAAGACGAAGAAGAAGCCACATGACGGAGTATAAAAAAAGGTAGTAATTTATTTTATAACTATATATTATTAGACAGTGGCTTGGACACCAAAACAATGAACATTACATAAAAGTACATCATTAAAAAAAAACTATTTAAAAACAACATTAAGGAATACTTATTTAGGCCTACCTAACTATGCTGAAGGGGATTTTTAACTCGGTAAATGTGTACAGTAATAAGGATTATAAAAGTGTTAAACATTTGTATTTATATACGTTATTATATATTTAAAGAAAGATAAAAATAATATGTTTTAATGGCTTTTTATTTTATATTGATAGATCAAATGTTTTAGAAGTTGTTAATATTACAATGGAGAAATTAATAATTTAATATGTTTATATTTCATACGAAGTTAAACGTACCAATGTACCAATGTTTCCGAAGTTAAACGAATAGGTATCTATTCTACAAATTTGTATAAACAAATATATTAATTATTATAAAAGGTTGTATTTATATACAGTTTATAAACTCAAAGCAAATATTATAACGTATATTACAGCTTACATTAGTTATATAACTCATATTTAAAAAATCAACTTATAATGATTGAAGTTGTAAACATAACGCCAATCTATAATCTACACTGGGTTTGTTTAAGTATTACAAATGGTGGGTGAAATCAGCTGTTATATTATATGTCACTCACGTACGTACGGACGTACACTCGCTTTTATATTAGTTTATAATATGAATCCAAAAGTTAGGACGGTGTATACAGTTTGAACAACAGCTGTGCAAAGACGGTAAGACGGACAACTTATCTTTATATTATTTCAAATTAACTTTAAGATTTCAACACGCTTACGATTACTGACAATGCATTCGCCATTGATAGTACATTGAAGGAAAGCCTGTCGAATTATTTCTTTTAAACTGGTATTAAGGTTAACATACACAATGCAAGTTTTTTGCAACCTAACCTAACAACTCCCTTGGGTGTACTTGTATGACGTCACGGCTATATAACAATAGTCAGTCTATTCAATCGATATTGCAGATAGTGATGGAACAGTTTCCACGTGTCGGTTAGTGTACGTGTGAAAACTTCGTTCCTTTCCTCTATTCTGATTTTTATTTAAAGAATTCTGTAATCCGCCTTATTAACGTAAGTACCTAGAACGTTAATGGTTATTATGGGTAAAGTAGGTGTGTACAGAATGTAGGCATACGCGTTTGACAAGTAGGAGCATCAGATAGTTAAGTTTGGATTAATGTGTCTAAAATGAGTACAAAAACTTCAGAAAGGTTAGGGGTGTAATAAAAAAGAGGAAGAATATCGGTTTACAGTTTTTGAGTCACATTTTAAACATACGAAATTAAACCAAGCTATTTTAAAATTATTTAAACTACTTAAATACTAAAACTGTTTAAGATAAATATAGTGTTTGAATGCTGCTTAACCCTTGAAAATAGCTCAGTGGTTGGAAGATTTTCAGAGTTGGTGTAGGACCAGAGTGACCGAGAAGCTAAATACGTCATCCAGTCTGCTACAATTGGAACCCGAAAACACAGGATGCTCAGGAACCTAGTTACTAACAATATTTTTACGGACTCTATAATCTGCTCCCTCCGTCCGACTTACATAAAGTATAGTCATTAATAAAAATGTAGGGCAATGTGTATTGTTCAGTCTACACCTCTAAGCTGGCATGTAGCCAATTATTGGTATGCTTTGATATTATTAGTATCTGTAATTTGTATGTTAGGTTAGGTTAGTACAGATAGCGCCAATTAGGATGGAGCGCGAAGAGGGGAGTGTGCAAGTCTCCTACGCCGGCTCCCACCACATTTCCCCCTCTCGCGGCGGAGTACAGTCAGAGCCGCCTGCCCTACCTAATTCATGTCTGATATATAGGCGTGTTGATTGTATATCAACACTTTTTGGAGGTGACTGTACTGAAGACTCACAGACGAGTAGGAGAGGGTAAGACGTTACAGCGCTTGCTCAAGGGACGCTTCACGTTACTTGGCACTATCTGTAGTAGGCTGCCTTGGTGACTCTTTTTGGTGACGTTTCTTTAACTCCTCTTATAGTAAACGTAATTATAATTTTATTTTGAACTACAATTATTTAACCGATCCCACTTTTATAGTTAGTTTCTACTGATTGAGTGTTCATGTTTTTACAATTAATTGTTCGGAAATTTGCCACAAAGGTCATAATACACAATGTTTCGACAGTATAAATGAACTCCCGTTATCTAGTGATATAAGCTAAATCACATATTTTATAAACTAAATAGAAAACGGTATATTAGCCAAATAACCTAAAATACAATTTTAAATGAGGCTAAGAAGAAAATAATCAAAACTAGAAATGTCAACAGACTAAAACAATACAAATACTCAAAAGTACAAACTTGTACAAACTGAAATGAGAGTAAGCACCGTTACCAGACAAAAACGCACACAAAGAATTACCGATGACCATGATATTTAGCCAGTCTTTTCAGAAAATAACGGAATTGCAATTCTAAAATTATAAGACAAAATTTTGTTTTCTTGAATATTATTACAATACGATGATAAAATATTTCAATGGTCAGTCCTATTATTTCTAAAGTTTTTATGGAGGAATGAAAGAATAAATTAAATGATTCTTCCAAATTTAAACCGAACGTATGGCTGAGACACGAGGATGACCATTTGTTATATGATCTCACAATGATATTAAATTAAACCCATTTTTGAATTGCTTAACAGTACGTCTGATTTCATAGTATTTAAAACGAAATAAATAGTAGAAGTCAATTTTTGTGTAATGGGCGTAATTAAGACGTTGTTTTACGAAAAATACACATACTAGATCGTAGCTAAAATTGTGTTCAACCAACATTTTGTCTGTCCAGGAAGAAATAGTGCATTTCTTACTGGACAGGCCTTATAAATTTGCTCCGATAAAGAAAGATTAAACCGAGGACTAAATCACATTAGAGATGAGCTAGCTATCAATAGATCCCGTCGGTCCATATTTTCAAAATGTAAACAATTTATGTCTAATAAAAAGAACGAATTTAAATATAAAGGTAAAGGTTTGGCGTGTATAACAATCCTCTGTGTGCAGCGTTTTACGGGAAAATGGCGTAACTAGAATGTATAAACGTCTTACGTCAACACAATGGCAATCAACACTGTCAGGCGACCTCTCTTCCAAAATAAATGTCACTCAAGATACTAAAACTGTATTTACAGTGTAAATAAAACTGTGAATGTAGTAGACGGTACATTGGTAGACCAAAATACCAATAAATATTATTTAGTTTTTTTAAATGGGAAGGTGGTCATGTAATACATAATTTCTATGTATATTTTCAATAGAAAAATAACGGGGAAATTTTCACATCCATATCTTTAACCGATTAAAAATGGCGGCCAAAAAACAACGAAATCGTGTTTTTGTCCCATTTTGCTGTACTATTTTTTTTATATATAATACTAATTAGTGTTCATTTTGGATTTAGATTTAAATAAGCTTTCAAACGATATGTCACACAATGATATTTGGGAGTATTTTAAATGATTGAGTTACCGTCATTTTGAATTTTTCAAAATTGATTTCGAGTGGATCAACCAAATATCGTCGTGTGGCATATCGTTCAAAAGCCTATTTAATTCTAAGTTCGAAATAATTTATTACATGACCACCTTCCAATTTAAAAAAAAAGTGACATTCAAAATGGCGGATCCAAGATAGCGGATATTTTTTTTTGAAATCTTAATAAAATAGTATTTTTTACATTGAGTAGGTTTCTTAATCACATCTACTTTTAAATTTTCCTTATATACGAAATATTAAACCGTTCCGGCACTATTCTAACACACAGTATATAACATTACAACAACTCTATTTTACATCGTAGTAAAATATTTTTTAACAGTTAGTGTAAAAATTTTAGAATTATCTTTGGAAACGTTTCCCCGTTATTTCATAAACTCAGTCGTAGTTTGCACTAGCTCTTTATAGAAACAACAACATTTAAATAATATTCACAAATATAAACTCAAACACATGCTCCGATACAAATAATAACATACAGCTATTTAAGGTCACCGTCCTTTTGTTAAATGTATCGGAATTAGGCTAAGGATCCTGTATTATGTAGAGTGGAGGTAATACAGGACTCTTTGTTGCAATACTGTTGGAGGGAGGTTTCGGGGGCTATTGATAAGGTCTTCTCTCCCGATGTTTGAGTCTGGTTTATTCATTTTAAAATATGGCTTTCATTTCCACCCACGCCTTACATCTTTGTTTTGTTTGATTTTATTGGTAGGACACTATTTACATCTTCTATATATATATAAGCCAAATCCACTGATTCACTGATCACGATTTCTCAAAAAGTACTGAAAGGATTGGAACGAAATTTGGTATGTAGCTTCCTCTAGGACCATAGGTGCTTACTAACAAATTTTTTCCAAAAATTCGAAATTTTAAGGGGGTTTGGGTGGGTCAAAGTTACTAAATCACGATTTCTCTAAAACCACTTTACGGATTGGAACGAAATTTGGTATGTAGCTTCCTCTAGGGCCATGAGTGTTCACTAACAAAGGTTTTCAAAAAATTCGAAATTTTAGAGGGGGTTTGATTGGTCAAAGTTACTAAAAAAACCACTAAACGGATTGGAATGAAATTTAGTATGTAGCTTCCTCTAAAGCCTTAGATGCTCGCTAAGAAAGGTTTTCAAAAATTTCGAACTGTTAGGGGGGGTTTGGAGGGTCAAAAATTACTAAATCACGATTTCTCCAAAACTACTGAACGGATTGGAATGCAATTTGGTATTTAGCTTCCTCTAGGACCATATAGGTGCTTACTAAGAAAGGTTTTCAAAAAAATCGAAATTTTATGGGGTTTTGGGAGGGTCAAAGTTACTAAATCTCGATTTCTCTAAAACCACTTAACGGATTGGAACGAAATTTGGTATGTAGCTTCCTCTAGGGCCATAGGTGCTCACTAAGAAATTTTTTCAAAAAATTCGAAACTTTAGGGGAGGTTTGGGGGGTCAAAGTTACTAAAAATCCCCATAAGAAATACATAGTGTAATATATTTATTGATATAATATATTTTTTGTTAATATACATTTAACTTTGATTTGTCTATCCGTGCAAAGCCGGATCGGGCCAGCTTGTACATTTAGATAGTTACGTGTAAAGTACTGTTTGTTAACATTTGTTAGTATTATCACGTAAACTAAAGAAAACTAATTATTCTACCAAGCTTTACTCGTTTTCAAAATAAACAATTCCATCTAAAATGATTCAGAATCTTGTCAAAATGAAACGTAATAGAATTTAAACTTCCATCTTCTATTTTGTTCTCACCGAAGTACTTCGGAACTTCAGTTGTTTACATATTGTATTTTCTACTCGTGAATGCATAACATTCTGTTTTTATTTTGTATTTTACAATTATATGAGTCAAATCAATATTTAATATATTTTATATAATTCTGTTTGTTGGTATTGTAGATGATACAGTAATAGTTATTAATAAATATGTTTCTTTTTTTTCTTTTAATATATATACAAATTGCGTTTTATTCTTTAGAAATATTACAAATATTAGAGTTCAGTTATAATTATTTTGAATTATTGTAAATAATTTATCTATATACATAAAAGCCAAATACACTGACTCACTGATCACGATTTCTCAAAAACTACTGAACGGATCGGAACGAAATTTGGTTTGTGGCTTCCTCTAGGTTCATATGTGCTCACTAAGAAAGGTTTTCAAAAAATTCTAAATTTTAGGGGGGTTTGGGGGGGTCAAAGTTACTACATCACGATTTCTCTAAAACTACTGAACGGATTGGAATTAAATTTGGTATGTAGCTTCCTCTAGGGCCGTAGATGCCGATAAGAAAGGGGTTCAAAAAATTTGAAATCTCACGGGGGGTTTGGGAGGTTGTCAAAGTTACTAAATCCCGATTTCTCCAAAACCACTGAACAGATTGGAATTAAATTTGGAATGTAGCTTCCTCTAGGGCTGTAGATGCCGATAAGAAAGGGGTTCAAAAAATTTGAAATCTTACGAGGCGTTTGGGGGTGGGGGGTGGTCAATTTTACTAAATCACGATTTCTCCAAAACCCCCGAACGGATTGGAACGAAATTTGGTATGTAGCTTCCTCTAGGACCGTAAGTGCTCACTAAGAAAGGATTTTAAAAAAATCCAAATTTTAGGGGGGGTTTGGGGTGTCAAAGTTACTAAAAATCCCCATAAGAACATAGTGTAATTTATATTTATTGATATAATATAATTTTTGTTAATATACATTTAACTTTGATTTGTGTATCCGTCCAAAGCCGGATCGGGCCAGCTTGTAAATATATATAAATAAATTCCGATGTAAAAAGTGTAAGGAGTTCGTCTGTTCCAAAGCATACACATCTGTATTAGAAGTAATTTTAAATACAATTTCAAAATTAACTTTTTATCTTTGCTTAATCTTTTAATTGCACTTTAAAGTTTTTAATTTTGTAGGTTATATTAAAAGTTATTTTTTTCTTCATTTAATTTACGCAAGTCCCATGAGTAGAAAATGAATGGAACTGAAGCAATTACTAATAATGCGTTGAATTTGAGAATTTAAAATTTTCTAAAATAACCATTAATCTTACATACACAAACATACATTATAAGACCGAAAGTGTGTCACTTAAAATTGTTCCTTTAAAAAAGGACACAAGGTGTATATTGTTATTCGTCAGTTTGAATAACTTGCATATTACTTAATACAAAAATAATACA
>JAGFPH010005353.1:0-16030 GCA_018207615.1 Philaenus spumarius
CGCCGTACGGGTCAGCTAGTATGTTTATATTGTTTTATTTGGTTTTGTAAAAATACTTTTATAGAATTTGTTGAAACTTAGGGGTCCGCGGGTAGTGATTTTTTGGTTCATGTTGGGTAGTGAAATTTTTCACTCGGGTCGGGTAGTGAAATATTTTACCCGAGTTTGGTCGGGTAGTGAAATATTTCACCCGAGTCTGGTCGGGTAGTAAACGAAAACTCGAAGCAAGTGATTATGTTATATTTAGTAAATCAATTTTTTCCTCTGAATTTAGCACTTATATCAGAATTCATAAATATTATATCACTACTGTATGGCTAGGCCTACTTAGTATGTTATTAGGCTACTAAAAACGTGAAATTAGGCTAATTGAAATATTTTTTTCTATCCCTAAAAATACTGATTGCTGATTTGGATTTATTTTCCGTTCGATTTGTATTGGTATTTTTCTCATGATCGCTATCTGTTACAAAACTCGTAGGCCTAGCAGTTCTAGGACCGGCTACACTGATATTTCTAGTGATAAAATTGCCTATTTTAGGAAATCTAAACTAGGCTACATAGAACAAAAACAACGAACAAAAAACTAAGGAACTAATAAAATAACACATCCGTTTAAAAAAGAGAGAAACATTTATTTATTTTAACACAAATTTTGTAAACAACAAAAAATTTACTGTGATGTAAAATGAATGAATCTGGTGTTCATTATAATAGTATAATAGCCCAGTCAAGGGAGACCCAAAAACATGAAAATCGGAAAAAATTTGGATAAAGCTGAATTTTTCCCCATCGATAAACCACTACCAGAGGATAATATTTACAAAAGTCCCCAAAAATCCCCCTGGAGCCTTTCCCCTACCCCCCTCAAAGAATGAAAATGTCAATAACTGCGGAAACCCCTAAATCTACGGTACTAGACTAATAATCGGATCAATTTGAATGTTTTTTTTGTTGTGTTCGTTATAACATAGGCTACAATAATGGTCCTCTTTATTTTTACGGTAAACCTAATAGTTTTTTTTATAAATAAATGTAAATGCCCGGAAAAACAATTTTTTTTACCCTAACACCATGTATTTTTGCAAATAGACTTATTGGATGTCACATTAGACCTACAGGAAAAAACCAACGAATAAAAGTAGTAGATTATTTAATTTAATGATGTAAAGGTTTGTATATTTTCGTGCGTGCTGGCGCAGTAGAGGGGGAATCAGCAATTTTTGGCTGCGATTACGGGCGGCCGACTGACGGGCGGGCGACTATTAGCCCACTCAATAAATGTTTTCTGTCGGAACTAATTAGTGAAAAGCTGATTTTTCCTGGATGTTAGTTGATTATTTAAGGAATATTTTCTGAAAATTCCCCACCCCTCCCCCTCTTGCTATCCCCCTTAAAATTCCTTTAAAATTCACTTTTGAAAGACTTCTTTATTTAGTTTATTTTGTCAATATCTAAGAGATAAACAGCGACAGAGTCATATTTATGTAAACCTTAAAATATTCTCTATCAAAAATGTTCATAGCGTTTAAGCTATACATAATTATTTTCCGTGTATTTTTAAATTTAATGTTAAAATTTTAACTTTTCTATTACAATAAATACATGTTTACCTATTTTTTATTGATATGAGACAAGTTATAAAAAAAATTTCAAATAAAAATTGTAGGGTATTTTGCAATCTTTAAAATTATATAAGTTTTATAAATGTTAAGGGCAGCCAGTTGACATAATCGGCCTGACAAAGGGAGACGGTGCATGGCGTACAAGTCCTCACGGGTCGGATCAGTGGTCAATCTGCAGCAAAGGCCTATTAATTGTTTTGAATTTTATAGCTGGTATAATAATTATGGGTATTACGATGGTAAAATTGACTTAAACGTGTATTTTTTTCGGTATTTTTTGTTGCACTGATAAACACACAATATGATTTCTTTTAGCCCAGTCAATAAAGAGAACATATATTCCTTTGTTGGAAGTAATTACTGAAAAGCTGGAATTTTGTTTATACAATAGGTTTAGCGTTCCCAAGGCTCAGTGTTGTTAGTGTTTCCTGTTTTACTTTTTATATAATGTGCTATTAGAAGTTGAAAAAAGAGCCAGGAAGGCAAAAAACGGCCAAAAGAGAACTGGAAGATGTGGAAAAAGAAGAAGAACCCTCCTATGGAGCTGGGCTTTTTTTAAATAATCAAGTAAGGTTAACAACAGTATTTTACATGGTCTTTGGCTTCTTTTCTTGTTTTCCGAAATTGTGGTTTTTTAGACTTATTGTAGGCTACACTTTTTTCCACAATTATGAACCGATTTTCATAACTTTTTTTGTGTGTTCCTGATAATCTAAAAAATAAAAATAGGAACCAATTTCCACGAGAAAAAAAACTTTTTGATTTAAAAAAATATTGTGTGTTGAAAATAATTATAAAATTAATATTTTGTAAAGTTTGTAAAGTTGTACATAAAACCCATTTTTGCTAAAACTGTTGTTTTGCTTCCTATTATTGTAGATAATGATGTATAAAATTATGTAAAAAAAACTCAAGTTGATAGACTAATATTTGTAAAAGTTATGTATACCTAAAAATGGCTGTTTTGACATGGACGAGATAGGGACTGCTGTCTTACCTTAAAATTTTAACATTAAATTTAAAAATACACGGAAAATAATTATTTATATAGCTTAAACGCTATGAACACTTTTGATAGAGAATATTTTAAGGATTACAATAACGAAATAAATATGACTCTATCGCTGTTTATCTAAGAGATATTGACAAAATAAAGAAGTCTTTCAAAAGTGAATTTTAAGGGGGTAAAGGGGATCTAGAGGGGGAGGGGTGGGGAATTTTCAGAAACTATTCCTTATATAATCAACTAACATACATGAAAAAATCAGCTTTTCACTAATTAGTTCCGACAGAAAACATTTATTGAGTGGGCTAATAGTCGCCCGCCCGTAATCTGCTACCTGGTATTTTACGTTTTGATCGATTTTGGGGGAACCAAGCGAGCTATAAGGTCGCGTAAAAAAACTAAATGTTCAGAATAACATCCTACATTTATTTATTTAGAAAAAACTCTAAAAAACTTCATTCTCGTAGTAAAAATCTTAACAAATAGTTACTTCCAGTTAAAAAACGTACTTCCGGCTTTTGGATTTTTTTGGCTAACGAACTCGTCCGAGCGACATAGACAACCAACATGTGTACCAAATTTGGACCAAATCGGACTTAAAATGCGGCCACTATAGTGCGAACACATATATACATATAGTATATATTTACATATATATGATTTTTAATGACACGCCAAAACGTGTTCTGGGGACCATGATCGGTGCTCATTTGCTACTCCCGACCATAACGGCCACTACAATGCTCATTTTTCCTATGGAAATACGCTAATAAATTGATTTTGTTATAAACTTGTATGTATATTTTGTATATTTAGTAAATAATGCCGACAATAAATTAATGTAATGTATTAAAGTTTTGCTAAACAAATAATATATAGAAGATGTTATTCTTATTGGGTACAAACTTAAAATTGTAGACATAATTTAATTTTATCTAGATTTTTTTCTACACTACATAAAAAATACGTTTCTATACTTTACATCGTATTTTCACTCATAACAACGGTAATTATAATACCAATAAAAATATAGGCTTTTGTGTGATTGTCTAACTGCATTTTATATTTTATCCTTATCATTTAAAACAATATTCTCGTGAGTTATTAACTTTTATAAGTCTAAGTTCAGAGCCTAAACCTAATGCAACAGCTCAACTAATTGGGAACATCGCACCGGCTAGGCAGCTATGCGTGTTTGCACAAAAGAAAGGAAATGAAAAGCTTGTAACTTGTAATAAAACTGTTGACAAAATTCAGCGGTGGGAGGGGTATGTGGCCTTGGGTAATGTCGTGTGCTTCACCCCTAGCGACTTATCTACGAACTACTCCTAGAGGGGAAGTTAAAAGCAGCACTATTGCGTCATAAAACAAGATATTCCATTCAGGTACAGTACCCTCTTAAGGGCCACCATTTTATTTTGGGTGGTCCGATTTTTATTTTCTCTATGTCATTTTCCTAGTCTTAAATAGACCTTTAAAATGAAGTATCACACGACCATACTTCCCATTTAAAAATTTTGAGTTGCCCCCAAAATCCCCCATTTTTAGGGGACACTCAAAATTTCCGATTGCTTTAAAAGATACTTTGGGCTAAGTAAGTTTCGTTCCCCAAAGGATATTTGTTTGTTTTAACAAACACAAAAGTTAAAGAGGGGGGGTGGGACTTTTAAGACACCTGGTATGTTTAGCTTTAGGCCTATTTTGGATTTGAAATCTATCCATACTACACAATACTGTAATGCATGGTTAAGTATTAATAGGCCTAATTATAGTAGGTATTAATTTTCAGCAAATTCTTATACCTTTTGTTCAGGCCAATAGCCATTTTCATGCAATAATTAGTTAATTGTTAAATATAGGCCTACTTACATATAATTATAGTAGGCTAAATCAAACATTTGTTTGGCATTGTTCCAAATGGGTAGCCTACACGTAATATACAAAACTTGTTTATTTTTAAGAGAGATATGGTTCACTTACCTTTTGGCACTAGATAAACAGGAATATGTTTCCCTTCTTCCAGGATATTTTAAAATAAACATGCATTGTATACAGACTTATTTTAAAGGTTGGTCTTGTTAGGATTAAAAAAAACAAATATTGTTCTAATATCCCAATAAAAAATTGCAGAAGGCATGGAAAGTTAAAATTCATTCAACTTCAAAAAGTAAAGCCTACTAAAAACTATTTCAAGAAAATATTTTTTAAAAGATAATGTTCAGTTCTATTTCTAAACGTCTTAATTAACTGACAAAAAACACTTTAGGCCTAAACATAAACTCAATTCACATCTTATTTACCTCAAATTAAATATTAGACATATTTTTTCAATAATTTAGGAATGAGCATACGAACCTAAATAAACAAGATTGCCAGACTCCGCTAAATTCCTACAACTTAACATCACTTAATAAAGTACATGTAGGGCCTTTCTATGACAAAACAGGAACACACAATTTTCACTTTATAAAATTCTATAATAGCCTACATAAATACTTAATGTTTACTGTACCTACTTTACATCAAACTGTGGATACTCATATAGGCCCTATGCATCAATGTTCGAAGTTTTTCGATACATTGAATCAATCCAATGTGTATAGGCCTAACAAAGGCCCAAAAATATATTTGTAGTATATGTATTTTGAATCATGAAAATTAAAAAATATCTGAGAAAGTTCTAACAGCCTCTAGCCGCAGTATGTTTTTACTATGTAAACAAATATATGTTGGTAACATCAATTTAAGTTGTTTTGTCGCCTATAACAGAAATGCTAGCATATAAAAAATAGCCTGAAGTTCTAACTTACTTAGTCTTTAATCTAATCTCCATGCAACTTTCAATAGTAGAATGCAGCACTATACCTAGGCCTACTCTATTTCCTAAAAAAAATATATTATTTGTCTGCTGAGGGTCTTAAAGTAACTTAACTGATAACTATTATTTCACTTACTAACTTTACATACTTTCATTTGTGCCTCCATGACTTTATAGGCAGGAACTTGAAATTTAGGTAGGCCACAATAGGCTACTACTTCACTATTTTTTATCCCGTACTAGGCCTAATATTGAATGATTTTATCATAATTATATAGGCTAAAGCAATTTGATTCTTTCATAAGAAAGTTTATTTTGATAAAAATTAACTTCATATGTAAAATACAACACCCGTATTTAATTTATAAGGTTAATAAAATGTATGTGACTGATAAAGGTTTAATTGAGTATTTACACACTATATTTATACTGTGCTGTCAATTATACTTGTACATAGTTAGGATAAAATTTGAAAACAAAAGTTTAAATGCAATGATGGGCAACTTATGTTTTATGATACAGGAATAAATAGCCTACTTTTGTCAATAAATACTTACATGCTTGTACAACTTCTTGAGTGCTTTAATTTTTGAATCATGGATTTTAGTATACTGAGAATCGTAAATCACAGTTTTTACACTTATGCCTTTGAGAGACCTGAATTTTTTTGTAACTTCATTCATATTTCTTCAATTAAGTCTACAAAACCCTGATTATAATAATGTTTGTATAGCAATCTACAACAAAGGTTTCTTACTAGTCCAATGAGCTTGCAGCAAATATAAAAAAAGATCCTTACAGCATTAAATCAGTTAAATATGTACACTACACATATATTCACAAATGTATTTAGAAGCTTCATAACTGATTACTGTACTGTAGTTAGTTTGCTAGGTTAACTCTAAAACTTAAGCAGTACCTATCCTATCAGTTTAATGCTCACTGTATGAATGAATGAATGTGATTGTTTAAATAATACTGTTTACCAAAATTATTAAACAAATTACTATACGTTTCCTGTTGCAGATTGAAGCAGTAATCATTTTATCATGATTGTCATGGCAGTGTGTATCATGTTGCTTAAATTCAGGATCCAATTCGTGTTTATGACAAATATAGTACCTTCTGAAAAATATATATTTCCAAAAATCTAATGTTCCATATTGTGTCGTTATTTTATACTTTTTTTATATAAAACATAAATTCCTGATTGTCAAAATGACTAGAAACTTCATTAACCTATAATAATAGTATGAGTTCTCGAAAATATAGTATTTAAGAAATTATAAATAAAAGTTAAATATTATTGTAGTATTAAGAGAAAAGTTAAAGCAGGTTTTAGAGATAGCTTAAGTCACTTAGCACAAAATTTAAATTATGCCTGATAGAGATAATTAAATTCATACTATATATTTGTTTAATAATCATAGGTTCCATTGTACGTTATCTTCAATACTATGAGTATTATATCGTCGGTCTATTTATCAATGGACATAACTCCAATTAATACAACTTTACAGGGGACACAAAAAACTGTTTTTAGATTATATTATTTGACAAGTTATGAATATGGTTGTTTTTCCCTTATAAAAAATACTTGAATACAGTTACTATATAATCTGTTTTTGTATATTATTTTTAAATTTAATTGCAGGAGTTACGACTTTTTCTAACCTAAAAATCAATTTTATCGCGGAGTTACAACCTTTTCTATTAGATAGAGTATTGTGAATGGGTGATTGGGACGTTAGAATAATAGTCTAAAATGAGAAAAAATTACAGCTATTTATTAAATTACATTTTTTTATTGAAATGAAAATGTTACAGACGTTTTATAACATTGTTCTGCTAGTAAAATATTGATACCGAGGCAAATTGTCGTAAAATGAATGAAAATCCTGTGCAAGAGTCTTTTTAAGTTCTTGAAGGTCTTGATACTTAGACATTTTTATTTTTACTCTCTCGGAGAACAAATTAGGAATGTCTTTCATATACACTGGTTTAATTGACGAGATGATAGTCCTCATTGGCAAAGGTTTCCACACATCAGTGAATCGAAGCTTAAAGTTCAATTCGTTTGGTTTGTATTGCAGGGCAACCAAGTCAACAACGCATAGGCTCACCTACTCTTTTACCTGGCCTAATTGACTTGATTTCTTTTAACGAGCCCTCAACATTTTTGAAAAAAAATGATCCAAGTACCTAACGTCTTAGGGTTTTGGTTTTGTGTGAGCTTTCGTCATAGCATCGCAGTAGTCAGCAGGCACATTAAAATTTCTTGACCTCACTTGACGCTCTATTTGAGAATGAACGGAATCCGCTTCCATTTGCGTGTGCCATTTAGTTAAATATTTTTGTTCAATAGTAATATTGTGAAGCTTTGCTAGGTTGAGTAGCGCATTTGAAAGAACCGCGTTTCAGTTTTGGTAACCACAACCATCGTCACTATAGAGGGTATAAGAACTTTGCCCTCATTTTTTTAAGGGGCATTGATCACTTATAAAGTCACAGATTATGGTTGAAAACTCGTTGGCTGAGAATCCTCCTTCGGATTCATTCCAGACGTAACATTTTACATCTTTGTCATGGAGATAATAAATAGTAAGGTTGTGTACGGCCAGCTTGGTTTTAAAATACAAACTGGAAACATTAGACTTTGGGCAAAGTAATACACTCTGAAGGTCCATCGTGTAAACATACTGTCTATCCTTTTTGTCTGATTCTTTTTCAGATCTGATATAGTTTTTGTCTGATTGCTAGGTATAGTTTATTATACAGGGGTGTTGAAATTCAGGAGACACCCCTCTAACTGGTGTAGTGAGTACAGTGTAGTTAGAGAAAATAAAAATTCATAAAATGTTTATAAGACATAAACATTTACTTTCTTATGTAGGCCTATGGGGCAACTTTGGAAATTTTGGGGGTTGCTCAAAATGAATTGTTAAATGTAGACACTTAATTTTAACGGTATTTATAAAAGAGAAAGGACAACGCAAACTATAGGTCTCTGGCTTAATCCTACTCAAAATGGCGGTCAATAAACCAAAATTAATGTAGCTACTCAAGTTAAGCATGTATAGGTATTTTAAAACTGTTGGACAAGCTGCAGGTATGAACTTTCTGGTTGGTCTGCTGTAATAATGTGTTCAACTGTAGAAAAACTCAAATTTCAATCTTATCAGAATAAACAGGCAAATAGAAACGAAGGTCGGGGCTGTTTTTGAGGTAATAGAACATAATTCCGTAGACATGATAGAATCCTTGGGGCTTTATATTGATAAAAATGTAAACTGGAAACCTATTTTCTAAATACTTTCAAAAAAGTTGAATGCTCCAAGTTCCCTAAAGTCAAATAAAATGACTAAAAGTCAAGAAATTGAATGTTCACGATCTGGTGTAGGCCTACACCCTGGGCTACATTTTCTAATGAAATAATTCACAATATTTTGTTAGGTGATAAAAGGGAAGGAACTGTTTGTCCATACAAAGCAGGCCTAGGCCCTACTCATTTACTAATTTTACTATAATCAAGATCGATTTTTTTAACATTTACGTGTGTAGGCCAATAAATAAATCACTATCAATTTTCCAATTTCTCAAACTTCAAAATCAGTTTCTATTTTATTTTTGACGTGTTAAGAATTTAATAATACAATAATGAGGGTAAATTACAACTGGTTGATTAACCTATGCAACTTAGAAAACTGTAACCTAACAATAATTGTATACCTAACTAATAGAAATTTGTTATAATAAAATGTTTAATTTGTAGCTTTTCAGATATCAATTTGTTTTGTTTGTTCATATATCACATGGAGCAGCACCAGAGATAATATTACCAATGAGCAGCACCTCGCGAGACAATAAATTAACATTTTGTCTGCAGTGATTTAAAATACAGGAAAAATTAATAGAACAGTTATTTTTAGTTAGTTTTAGTTGAATGTAGGTAGCAGCATCTCCCGGACTATTGAAAAATGACGCTAAATAGTTTCGATTTTGAATATACCAGGTGGCAGCACGTTACGGATGCAATTACATAACTGTAGTTAATTAGTTAATAATTTGAATGTAGGTAGCAGCATCTTACGGACTGTTGTGAAACGACGATAAATAGTTTCGAATTTAAACGGACCAGGTGACAGCACCTTACAGATACAAAGTTTTCACAGAGATGAAATCAAGTTTACAGTGATTTTTTTTAACAGCGAGACGGGACAAATTTATTGTTTCCTAAAATAAGTGTTCCGCCTCACTGAGGAATTTCTTGCTAACAAAATATGTTGGGATCATGTTGGCATTGGATGTCAAAAGTTTCACATCAGTCCCGTAATGTGTTGCTACCTGGAGACTTTTAAACGTACTATCACGAAATAGTTGTTGCTTTCTTTACTAGAATGCGCTGTAAGGTTATTTTTTTTAAAATAACGATAGTTTCGAATTTAAATGTACCAGGTGGCAGCACCTTACGGATACAAAGTTTTCACGGATATGAAATCAAGTTTGCAGTTATTTTTTTAACAGTGAGACGGGACAAATTTATTGTTTTCTAAAATAAGTGTACCGCCTCACTGAGGAATTTCTTGCAAACAAAATATGTTGGGATCATGTTGGCATTGGAAGTCATAAGTTTCATATCAGTCCCGTAGTGTGCTGCTACCTGGAGACTGTTAAATGTACTATCACGAAATAGTTGTTGCTTTCTTTACTAGAATGCACTGTTACGTTAATTTTTTTTAAATGACGATAAATAGGTGCTGCCACCTGGAACGTTAATTTTGATACAATTTTTTGTGTAGACTGGATAGTGCTGCTACCTACATACTAATATCAATAAAAAAATGTGAACCTGTAAATTATGTCCCGTAAGGTGCTGCCACCTACGAAAATATTTTCAAAACTGTATTTTTTGTTTAGCCTGTAAAGTTGAATCTTTGATTATGGTCATTCAAGGGTATAATTATATGTATAATCAAGGGTTGACGTTGAATGTTGAATGCATTTCGTGTTTCTTCTATTAATCAGTGTCAGCTGTCAGGTGATAGGTTAAAATGGCGCTGGTTCTGTAAACATGAATTGTTTATGGTTAAAGATAGGCTAGTTAAATATGTGTCATTCCCGGTATTCATAAATTATTAATATTATAATGAATTTTTAACAGTTGGCCTATAAAATGCAATTAAATTTCATATTTTGTAAGCTAGGCTGTAGCTTTTGTTTGAGTCTTCAATGAATAATTATTGTTTTATAAGGTCAAGGTTAGGTGAACACCAAGAAAAATATTTTTGACTAGGGGAGACCCCTGCGTGCTCCGCACGCCAACCCCCAATCTAACCTTCTAAAACATATGTTATGTTTTATTTATAATAAAGGTGTAGGATTAATAATAACCTCAAAACTAAGATGGTAAATAATGTTAAATGTTCAAATTAAATTATTTCTTATATTTTATAACAGCAGTTATAATAATGGTTAAAAGAACCAGCAAGGCTCAGGTCTACACTAAAAACCCTAACCTAAAAGCTAGAAATACAACAATTATTGCTTCAAATTTTGAAATCAGCTGTGAATGGAAATATTGGAGCTAACAGCTATATTATCTGTTATCGATTGGTTGCTATGGTAATAAAATATGTAAATACATGTGTTGATTTATCATTCTGGGCCTAACCTAAGAGTTTTTTCCGACTAAATTTACAAATATTGGAATAAAAAAAGGTTTTTATCGAAATGAATTATAGCCTATGTTACTCAGGGATAGTGTAGCTTTTTATTAGTAAAACTGTTTTTTCAATCCGTTTAGTAGTGCCAGAGATTACCCCCTACATACAAACAAACACACAAACAAACAAACAAACTTTACCTCTTTATAATATGAGTATAATATAATAGAATAGATATAGATATTACAACGGTACACGCTTACGCTTTTGCAAAGTATCAACGGCCCTTCTGCGGGTACGCCAATCTCTACAACGCGTAAGATATATCGCCGGTGAGGTGACTCTGTTTTTTGAAATCTAGCTCACTTTGCAACGATAATCTTACAACTGTACACTTTTGTATCGCCCTGTAGGGTGTCAGTCTTTTTCGACCTATACGACACACCTCAGCGAACGTGTACTGTGTAGGATAAGTTAAAATCACCCACTGGAAGTACAGGCTATCCTTTTTCTTTAAAGGGCCTGGGTGATTTAACTGTTTGTCTAATATTACTCTGAATATTTTGACTAAAAAACTACAAATTACACTTCCAGTAATCTTAATAAAACTCAGCTTTGAGCACAAGCAAAAATAGAATTTACTATCTGTATTCCTCGAGGAAGTGAATACAGTGGAACTGACCTTGTATATAATTTTATTTGTGCCTTGGATAATTATATAACTTAACACCTTGATAATATTTCTAACACTAGGAAATATAACAATGGAATATTCAACAATAGGTAAGTGAACGTTAGAAACTTTTTTATACTGTAAAATAATAATCATCCATTTATTAATCTTAAAAAACACAACTCAAAAATAATACTTTTGGATATCTCTTTTCCAATTTATACAATTTGCAACAAAAGCAATTTTCTTTAACTCTTGCTTAATCTAATAAGGTAGAACAAATTTTAATATTACTTTTAATTATGCTTTTAATTAATATGCTTTGTTCCAAGCTTTTTATTAATTACTTATTTTTAATTTATTTATATTATGAATTTACTTTAATGATTTTTATGCTATACGACTTTAGATATTATAAAAACATTTCACACTAAGAAAAACAATTTCCAATCCTACTAACCCAGTATCTGTAATAAATTAAATTTGAATTTAATCAGGCAAATTGTGGGGAATAAACGTAAATTCGCTGACACAGACCTCAAATTTGTTGTTTAAGATGGCCGTCTAACACGGGGCTGATTGTTGTTTATAGCAGCAGAAGAACCTGTAGGGTAAAGTTGCTCTCTGCGCTTTTGGCGATGTACAATGATGACAGCGTTGTCGTGAAGCTGCGTCAGATGTTCTTCCGTTGAGTTATAGTTGCCTGTGGTTTGTAGTAGTCCTTTATGTGTCCGGGGATCGTCCTGCTAACTCTTCCACGTTAGATACTCATGTCCAGTTGTCCGCCAAAACGTTCCAGAAGTCCAGGTCCCTGAAGTTTCTTAGCTACTTCATTGATAATATAGCCTTAGCAGTATATTGTATTCCTGCTTATATTCCTGTAGTCTTCCTGTATCGCCTTGTCAAACCGCTGATCACTTCACCCGTACAATAGCAAACTCCGTACTAACTCTTAAAAATCCATATACTTAGTAACATACGCTCCGCGTGATGCTGATAGAAAATCCATAAACAGAGAGACATACACTCCGTGTACTGTCGATCACCAAAAAATCCTCTGAAATTCCCGTCCAGGGTTTATAAAGCCTCCTTCCATCTCCACTTTCGCGATTTTTTCGCGAAAACTCATTTTTTCACATTAGAGTGATTTTCTTACACCTTCCTGTGTGTAAAATCATCCTTTGTTTAGCAATACATTTAAATCCTTTATTTTTATCTTGTTTATCGTAGTTTTAAGGCTTAAACTTCTTAAATTATTTGAATGCAACATCCTTGTTCCGGCCGCCAAAGCTCCTCTCCGCTCTGATTGGCTCAGCGCTTTACGTGGTTCTTAACCCTTCCTCTCCTATTCAACTTTGCGAATTTTCAACTTTCCTTTCTAACTCCTCGCGGTTTTATGGGATTTTCCCGCGAAATAGCTTTTCTTAAACTGTGATTTTTTCCTGTTTTTTAGAGACTTGAATGAAAGTTGTAGGACGCTCCATTCTCTTCCTAGGCCTTCCCTAGCGTTTTCCCAATGCATTTTCTTTTAAAAATTTTCCATTTTCATTATTTTAAATTTTCATTTTCATTTTCCTGAAGGTCTATTGTTGTTGTGACAATAGCCGAAGTCTGATTTCTATAATAGGTTTTTTAACGAAGTTTTTGCCATTTAAAAGTATACGATTTTCCAAGTTTTACATTTACGTTAAATACCGGTAATTTATTTAAAATACTGGTTTTTACAATAATCAATTTACCTCCCTTCTTTATTACTTTAGATTAATAGTTTAAAAAATACAATTTTCCCTACTGACTTAACCGCCAGGTGTGAAAACTCCTACCATTCATAATAATTATTTTATTTGAATTTTCTTTTGCTTTTCCTAAGCAACTAATTCTTCTTAATACCATGTACTCATTAAACTTTAACTTTAATTGACTTTAGCGTCAGTGTTTCTACCCTGATTCGCTAAATATTGAAATTATGACTTTTTGTCATACCACCTTTTTTATAGGCCTTATTTTGCTCATTACAAAAATACCTCCCTTCCAGGCTTTTGAGGAAATTTGAAATTTTCCCTAGACTTTACTTGATTGTTACGTCATCACCGTTTAGTATTACGACCTGAGTCTCATACGTACAACACACCCGTGATTAGCGTAATGTGTTCCCGCCATAGAACCCAAATACGTAATAGTCCTGGATCCAGGTGTTCCCTAAAAATCTTTGATTTTATTCTAAGTTCATTTTACAATCCCGAACTTTAATGCTCATCATCCAGAAATCCAGAAATCTTGCATTTTACATATTTCAATAAAATTTCAAAATTTCCGGATTTACACGGGTTTTGCCCGTTGTAATATATTTAAAGTTATGGCTTCAAACAATGAATCTGGAGATAAAACTGATAAAGACCATTTGGATTCTCGAATTCAGGTAGGCTACATGAGCCAGATAATCGAGGGATCTAAGCCTAGATTTTAATAAAACATCACTTCAAGAATCAAAACATTGAGTTTGTTTATCTCTCAAAAAAGGATTTGTAATATCCTTTAGGATATGCTTAAATTTTTTATTTAGATTTTTGTGTTTTAATTAGAATTGTATTTTATAAGTGCCTAAGCCTATTAATAGAATAATTCAAAAAGACCTTTTTGTAGCAGTCTATCCTAGGGTTTATCTAAATTTTTGTCCGTCTATTTTGCTCTACAGGCACCTAGTCTTAGTTTAAGTAATGGCGCAACTTTACTATTCGACTCAGGCTAACGTAGAGCTAACAGAAATGCAAAAATAGTAATAAAAAAATACCTAAAAGGTTCTAACCTAACCTATTTAGTCACACTCTTCATCCTTTTTCTTGAGATGAGTGTCATAAACCTCTTTTGGAATTTGGCCAACTTTATAACTAGCACACACAGGTCTCACACTCATCTTTCTTAGGTCTGAATAGGATTAAGTTTTTGTCTAAAAATGTGTTGGAAAAAACAAAGTAAGACATTGCTTTCTTGTTACGCTCCTTACTCCATCTACAATATTCCCTGTAAAGATCTTGCTTACAAGTCCAATTCGGCTCTAAATAAAGTTTTGTTGTAGACTTTCTGCAGTAATGTGACTCCATTTTGGTCAAATTGTCGAAAAAATCTTTTAAAGCAATTTTGGCTTCTTCATTTTCTTGGTTTGTTCTTTTAGGCTTAAGACCTTGCCTAAAATTAAAGATCATTAATTAAATCTTCATCATTTTTATCCTCGCTGAAGTTTTTTTTCCAGTTTCGGAATGCTTTCTCACCCACATTGAGGGTGTTCAAAAACATTGTTTTACACACTCCTAATTTTACTTCATTTACAGTCAAAAAATACAAATAAGTTGATTGCCTTCGACTTTGATCATTTTCTTTAATTATTAACTTTTCTCCTCTATTGCAATTGCATCTTTCTTTTAAAGTTTTTTCTTCTTTCGCAATGGTGTAGTTCCATTCTCCATTAATATTTTTTACCCAAATATGGTTTACCTTCTTCTCTGTTTTTGTTTACTGTCCATTCTTCTGCAAGGACTTGATGACGTTTCTTTCTTTTTTTTTTTTAGTAGTTTGATTTATTTCATCGGCTTGAAGATCTGCTTCAACTGTTTGCTCATCAACTTGCGCTACTTCATCATTGTTCTGAACTTTGTCAACTTGGACTATTATTAAACCTTTCAACTGCATCTTCAGGATAATCACCCTGTATAATCATCTGATCAGCAACTAGGCCTTTTTCTTGTTGTTCTTCAGGTTGTTCATGTTCCTGAACCTCGTCACCTTGTACTTCAGAAATATTAAAACTTCCCATTGTAAATTCAGAAATTTCATTCTGCCGAACCAACTCATCTAGGCCTTCTTGTTCTTTAGCGTGTTTGCTTAAAAATTCATCAATATCATTTTCTAGCATGCCTAGGTCCAACTAATATGCCTAGGTCTAACTGCCTGTGTGTAAGAAATATATTAGTAGAATTTTGCGCCTAAGCCTCCAGCTTCGACTTACCCGCTTTGCGAGTTTGAACCTCGATCTTGTGGCCTTGGGTTATGAGCTTCGCTTTGCTCGTAGCGTAAAAACTCGTCCTTCGGCCTCGGATGAGAAGATCAACTCCACCACGTGGCTTTGAACCGAGTACTTTTATGGTATTTTACGTTTTGATCGATTTTGGGGGAACCAAGGGAGCTATAAGGTCGTGTAAAAAAACAAAATGTGCAGAATGATATCCTAAATTTATATTTTTAGAAAAA
>JAGFPH010005353.1:16130-59279 GCA_018207615.1 Philaenus spumarius
AGAATAGATTAGGCAGAGATGCAGGCTTATTATACTGCTGAGATCAAAGTTTAGAGGAAAGTAAGGGGGGGGGGGCTAGTTGGGAGCAGCCGCGTCCTTGAGTAAACTCATAAATGGGGGTAATAGTCTTGCCTTTGCCTTATGTGGTTAGTTTAGTTTAGTAAGGCCGGCCACACACTGCAACAGGCGAGGCGAGGCATTTTGACTAAAGGCGTCTTGAGCGACAGAGAAAGCATAGGCGCTTACGGAGCACCATACACTGCAAGAGACGAGGCGAGGCGGAAAGGCGCCTTTAGTCAAAAAGCGAAGCAGTCAAAAATTATGTTTCGTCGAAAGTCATTTAGTCAGAGTGTTCCGCGCATGCGCGAAGTCACGTGACTTCCACCACTCTGTACTGGATTGTGAAACCGCGCCAAAACTTTGGTGCCTTGACTTGCCTCGCCTTCTGCTGTGTGTGTTCGCTTTGCGACAAGGCAAGTCGAGCGATTTTTCTTACGTCGCTTTGCCTCGCCTTGACTGTTGCAGTGTGTGGCCGGCCTAAGGACCAGCAGAGAGTTGATTTAATAAACAATGTTAAATCAACTACCAGTTTACAGCTTTCTTTAAAGAACCTTCTCACCACCAACCATCCTGACAATGCCCGTAGGCTCACACGAGAGCTGAGGGCACACCCAACAAGGGAAAATGCCATAGCTGGAGGAGCCAGACTGGCAGCGAGGGGTCCGTTACATAGAATATTTATTTCAAACAAATGCGCGGGTTTTGAATAACAAAATCTTCCATGATTTTTTAAACCGTCTCGCATGCTTTTTTTCTGTAAATAACTTCATTGTAAATATTTGTCTTCCCTTTCTTTTTTGCTTTAACCAGCTAACAATTAATTACTATTTCAACATTATCGTAAATTTTATGCATTTTTGTTATAGCCCTTTTTGTATACCTACTAATTGTGTACGGTACACTCTAATATGTGATCTCTAATGTTAACCATTTCGTAATAACCTGAACAAGAGGTTAACTAATTACAAAAGAAGTCAAAGAGCCAATGAAATTAGGAAGAAAGTGTATTCTAATTGTTGTTAGTGCTGGGCCTCTTTTGAATTTTTATTTCATGAGTGAAAAGTGATTTAAGTGCTTACAAGCTGACCCGTGCGAAGCATTCTCATTCCAAATTATTTAAATCCCACTTAATTAAAGTACACTATACTATATGATACACTAAATATACAATTAATTAAAAATAGCAATGTAACGGCAGCTCTCCAGCTCAGTATTGTTATCATCAGTGTTGCCATCGCCAGGAAAATATCCCTATAACTTATTAGATCTTACATCACTGTTACTTTCGGATTCTTTATTTCTTTTTTTTTTTTGTATTTTTTCGTATAATTGTATTTTATATAGTTTTCCGATGTAGAGGTTAAGGAATGCTTTAAAATTATGCCTCATTCATGTAATTTGATGATGTATTAAGGAAGTTATGGCGTACCGACAAAAAAATGGCCTTGAGAAATAATATATGTGATAAGTAAAGCCTATTGGCATACAATAAAGCTTACAATAAGGCATACAAAAAAAAACAAACAAATGCTTTGTAAATAAAATAAAGGCAGAATGTATTAGGCTATAAGTTGCACAAAAGTTACAGAACTTGGCGTAATGTGTATTTATAAACTTCTTCTGTGACAAGTAGGCTATTTATGTAATCTCGGGAAGCACTGCTTTGTAATTGATTAATATTTTTGTTAAGTATTTGTGTGTGGCTAAATTATTACTGATAGTTTTTTTAAGTTATGTTATTATTTTTTTAATAACTAGTAAAAATTATTGACAAAATAAAAATTAATTTAGTTATAATGAAAAGTTAGGCCAACAATAATATATATCTACAGTATTTGTAACAATTAAAATGTATTTTTTCGTTGTTATGGATATTTTAAATCATTCTTATCCAACCTTTGTCTGATACAAGTTGACAATCATGGGTAGATTTAACCGTTGCATGAAGCGTTTAAGGAAAGCAGTAGGCTGTGAGTGTTTAAGTTGATTTTTGTAATTTTATTATATTAAAACTATTACATTATCATAATTTGAAACTTGATTAAAATTATTTGAAATTTTTAATAACTCAAAGCATAATATTTTGACAAAAGAGATACTAGTAGTTAGTACCGGTACACAACTTAAATTATTTCCTAGTAACTGTTTTGAAATCAGATAGATCAATGTTTAATGAGTAAAAGTAATTCTTGCTAATTGAAAACAAGGAAGCACGGATCTATCATTTAAAATATGGTATATATGTATTATTTTGCAGTACCGTACCCATTAGACAATTGTTGTAATCCCCTTGCAATCATTTTTTGTATGAATAATCCACAAAATGTAAAAGGATAACCTATCTTGTTTAGCTCAATAACTTAACTAGCAACTCTGTTTGTGTATTTAAAAATGTAGTTCAATGATTATACCTTTAAGTTTTTGATGAATGTGTGTATTTTAGACAATCCTTCTACTCAGCTGTTTTAAAAATAAAACTCTTTGGATGAAGTTTTAACCAATGCTTAGTTCTACTCATTAGTCTGTACGGTATAGGCCTAGAAGTGGTCGTGGTGTTGTATTTTTGAAATCAACAATTGTATTTTCTTCTCTTCTAGTTTTAAACTTAAAAATTATTATCTTGGAAGCAGTGTCCTCAAGACACTCTGAAGTGCCTATAAAACTTTGTAGATCAGCTTTATGACCCTCATTGGGTACAATGCCTGTCTTCCAAGATTACTTGCAGTATCCCTTTTTGTGTTCCTGTCAGACCAAATCTACTTTTTTTTAAGTAGATACCGTACTCCGCAGTATCAATGAATTGACCACACAGTCTGCAATTCATATTTGTGTGACTTGCCTACAAAAGTATTAAAAATAATCCAAAAAATACGGTAACTAATAAGTGAGTATATTCTTGATCCACTTCTTATTTGAAACCTCATGCACCTTTTGTTTCATCTTCATTGATGTTAATTACAAGCCTGACTTGATGTCCCTCTTTCAACATATGATTATTTATATTGTGATAGAAGAAAATTGGAATAGTACCGGTATTTGTTTATTTTTTGCTACTTGTTTACTTCCGAGAAAGGTGGCTTTGCTTCTACTAAAACAAGATTTCATATAAAATTAGAAAATGATCTGTTTCCTTGGTAAAAACCTTTAGCACTTACGTATTGCAGTGATCTGTTTAAATTACTTCTTTTACTATGTTATAATATAATGTATGATAAAATCAAATATTAGACTTACCGTCTTCAATATTCCACTTGTTGCAACGACGAACAAGTGGAATATTGAAGACGGCAAGTCTAATATTTGATTTTATCAATTAATAATATTCGGAATGGCGAAAACAAATAATAATGATAATGTATGACTTGAATCAACTTGAAAACTAAAAGTACTTTTGAATTTATTACAGCACCTTTAAAATTATGTAGTTAGGCCTACATTTAACATAATTATATACTGTAACATAAGAATTTCAAATAATCTTGTTAGATGCTGACTGATGTATATAAATTTGTGTTTTGAGATGGTTATGGATGCTTTGTAAGAACGTTTATTTGTTGTACGAACATTGTGTAGATTTTTATTTTCTCTTTTATAAGTTCTAATATTTTACTTTATTCATGTGTTCGAAAAATAAACTAGTACTCCATTGAAATTAAAAAGATGCAGTTATTTTTAATGTAGGTCTAATCTAACAATTTTATTACTTGTTGGTCTTAATAACTGTGCAAATAATTTGTATTTGAAACTAACAAATTGAATTAGGCCTACTAATTAAATTAATTTTCGAATTTGTGATTAGTTATCTGTTGTCACTTTTATTATTGAATTATAAAACTTAACTTTTAGTTATCTACAGTTATAGTAATGTTTCCACATAATATATGAGATTGTTTGGCTTAAATCTTGTTAGGACAGTTAGATTTCGATAAATATTAAACACATTGTAACTTCAAATAATGAATATAAACTTTGTTTATTGTTTTAATACCTACTTAATTTTCTAGAGTTAATCATTATATAATTATAGGCCTATGGATTGAAACCATTTATATCAAAAACTACCATTACTACAACATTATTTTTATTCTCTGAAAGTTACAAGTTAAATTAAAACACATAGATTTACAAGTTATTACAAATAATTAGTTATAATGTGTTTCTGTTTATAGTGCTATGCTGTTTTCCTAGAGGGTCCTATAATGTTGCTGAAATGGAGGAGAAGTATGGAGTGGGTGATGAAGCTTGGAGTGGGTGTTATGGTAATATTCAAATTAAATTTGTAATTTTAATATTTGAACGTATTTTGTTGCATTAGAGATGAAATAAGTCGTTTATGAAAGTAAAATATGTCTTACTGCCCACTCAGTACAGAAACATTTCACTGCAACATAGGTATCAATAAATTCGTTTTGAAATGAAAGTGTACAATTTCTACCTATCTGTTCAGTATAAATGTCCCCTAATATAACTGAGGTAATCTTCGAGGGAGATTGCGCAGTTGCCTTTTATTTTTTCGATAAAATTCTAAATAACTTAATTTAAATGTAGTAGGTACTATATTTTTCCTAAATTATTGCTTATATTATAGGGTAATGATACCTTTCTTAAAATTTGAACAAAAAGTGTAACAGTATCCAACTGAAAAAATTAGGCCATGTTCAAATTTCCTTCACTAAATTTAAATTAAAATTTGTAAAGATTCTGTACCTTATTTAGCGAGACAGACAAAATTAAAAAATTGTTTTTCTTTTCTAGAATGGAGCATGAAAACAGAAATCGACAAACCACGAGGTAAGCATAAAGGATAAAACATTTATCATTAATTATATTCTATATTGATAATGAAAATAATGTTCAACTAAGAAGTCTTTCAGCTTTCATCTTAAACTGGCAATTATTCAGCATTTTGAATTTAATTTTTAGTTGTAATAGGAAACTTTTGCTAACATACCAACTGTTTATATTAGTCATATAAATACTATTTTTTGTTTTAATAAGTAGAAATTCAATAGTACTTTTAACACACTACACTTCTATAACAATAAACTGGCTCGTGTCTCTTCTTGCAGTAGTTTAAACATGTTATGTTCTATTAAATGTTATTTAAAACATGTTCCTTACAAAACTGTACATTTTAAATAGACGGAAAAAATAAGAGAGGACTAATAATCCGTAATTCCTTACCGTATGTCTTTACTATGTTATAACACTCAAACAAATATAAACATTTAAAATTGTTATCAAAATAAACGTCAAAAGTAAAAATAAAAATAAATATCTAGCATTTTCAATTTGACCAAGCAACAATACGTACGGAAACAGTTCAAGATCCATTTACATTAATAAAAATAAAACCAAAAAAGTTAATTGGGTTTCTTCTGATGTTGAATGTTATAAACATTTGTACACATAATTATACATGTGTTTATGTTACATAGCTTTGCTTTAATGTAACTTTGCAGACAATGAAGCACATAAAACCATAAAGATAAATGTATTTTGAAAAATAATAATGTTTTTGTTTCAAAATTACTAATTCAGTTATTTTATTTTGTTGCAGAGGTAGTTACAATTGCATGTGCAACCGAAGAGATCGCCGTTTCACCGGTAATTAATAAATTTGTGTTTATAGGAATAGAATTAGAATAAATTTGATTGTATAACTTTAAAAAAAATGTATAACTTTCCATTGATGTACACAGACTTACGTGCAAATTTTACTGGATTTTCCCGATTTAGTTCCTCTGTACAATGTTGTATATCAGCCAATGCATTTTATATTTTTGACCTCAATTTCCTCAATACTAGGCCAAAGCCTAACTTGTATACCACCGGACCTTAATTGGTACTTCTTTGCTATAAGGTCCCGCGTTTGATTAGACTTCTGGTGATCTGTCAAGGATACTGATAGGCAATTAGAACTTTTGATGTTTTCTTATTAAATAAAGGGTTACAGTATACGTCCTTTAACTTAAAAATAAAACCCGAACCAACCCAAAAACATTGTTATACATAATCCGCAATTTCAGTTTTTTTGTTTATAACTCAGTTATCCTCTTTCTGTGTCTCCAAAAGAGAAACCTTTTTATCTCAAGTACATTTTCGAGGTGTAAATTTCCTTGGATGTGCTTCGCACAAACGGAGAGAGAACAAGAAATCCTGGGGAGTGAATCGAACTGCGGACTGATTGTGTAAAGCGTGACACATACGGTTTTTTGACTTTGGGCAAGTCCACATTAACACTATTATGGCAAACTCGATAACATATATATGAACTATGGGTTGGAGCAAGGTAAATGTATCTTCTCTTTCTCCTACAGTGTAAGTCAGGAGATGCTCAAGTTGGATCAGTAATATATTATATATATCATCTGATATATATTTTATTTGATATTTGATTAGAATCGTGAAAACATTCTATTTTTGTTGGAAAGCCATTAAAATGTAGAGAATATTTGAAAGCTCTGGTAAGTTCAACTACATGTTATGAGAAATTTACACTTCATCTGCTCATCTCACAGACAAGCCCATTTTTTTTAACTAACCGTTTTAAAAACATAAAAATTATTTTAAATCACCTCCATTTTGAAATGAGTGAATGACACCAGTCGGTAAATATTTTCGAACTTTGTCTTTGTAACATTACGTGGTCTATAAAATTTCAACTATTTCTCATTCGCTGTTCAAAAGATATGCATTTATAAGTACAAAACAAAATGGAGGCAGGATAGAAATCAACATTTTAGAGCATATTATGTGATTATGTATATTTGTTTTTATTTTATCAAATTTTTTTTCTTTTTCTCCATCAGATGACTTATATTAACTAACTGAAATGTGGAATCTTTATTGTTGTTCGACCAACACAGAATTGCCCAATACGTTATTGTATTTTCTTTAATAGAAAGGCCTAACTAAACTAACAATTATTTTCTAGATACACTTAAAATAACTATAACTTTTGTTTTTACAGGTTGATCTTTTCCAAGTTGCAAACGCAACACCCCGCCGCCAATACCATCCTGCGGTGGATGATGACTATACTTTCTGTGACTACCTCGATGATCTATTGATCGAGCACGTGTTTTATCCGTGGCTTCAGATCAAGCCTGTTCTGGTTTACCAGTGGAAGAAACGAAATTGGTGGTATGTAAGCTTTTCTAATGTTAGAAATACAATAGTATGAGCGGAATTAAGAAATTATAGCAAAGTATCATACCTTTATCAAAGTTTTGAATGATGGCAGACGGCAAGGGAAAAAAACACTAACGAAAGGCAGACTTACTCTTTATCATTTGTTGGGCGGGTTGCGGAGAAAAAAGAATGGGTAATTTGCCTCAGCCAATCATATACAGACGTGATTGGGTAAAATTCGCACTGCATTCAAATACTCGGTTCTGGGTAAATACTAGCAATATCTAACTAGGTGATTGAAATAATAGCTGGGTTGACACAATGCAAGTATCCTATCCCTGCTATTTGAAGCCTAATACTAGTTGAATAAAAATACTAAGTAGATTCTATATCTTATGGCATTTGTTGCCCAATGCAGCTGTATAACATATCTTACAATATTTTTGTAGTTTTTCAAGTTTGTACAAAATATAGCAAATTGTTATTCCCTAATAGCACTCAAACAATTTTACTCATTATAGTTACTTTAAAAAAATATATAGAAATATAGTTAGGCATGTTTGAAAATTAGTTGATAAAAGTTGTGAGTGCTACTAAAGATAATATCTAAAAAAAATACAACCTAAATAATATTTAAATAAAATTATTTAAAAAAATATGAATAACTTAGCCTAGTTGTTATTATAAACACTGCCAGAATTAATTCAGAAATATTAAAGTTTTAGCTTAATCTTTTAGGTGTTGTAGACAATTACCAAGAAATTATGATTTCTGTTTTTTATCGATTATCCCTTGAGCTTCAGTAAAAGTACAAAAACTATTTTGTTTCTCATTAAAAAGGGAATATTTTTGTCTCTTATAATTTTTTTATAAAGTTAACGGTTTTCAAGACATTTGACTTGGTAAAACAGTGTAGTAACCATTTTGAAATATACGAAATAAATTCTTTGTTTTTTTAATGCGTGTGAAACGTTACATAACAATTGCATATACCTGATTTGAACTCAATATCCTATATTTTTCCAAAGTTATTACACTTTTTATTTTTTATTTTTAGTTGTTTTTGTAAAAAACAAAATGAAGAATGGACGGAAGTATGATTATGTTGTACAGCATTTATTGCATGTTTTGCCCTACCCAATAAGTTTCTGAAGATTGGTTGAGTAATTTGAGGACTCTTTGTATACAATCTGGGGAATAAAGTGCTGAAATTTTACAAGTTTTTTTTAACTATATAAATCAGTCAGACCACCTTCCTTAAGGTAGGATTCCTATGCTACGACTGTAACGACTACAGCCGCGCGGCTCCAGCCACGCAATCAGAGCCGTACAATCCGAGTCGCTTGGTTAAATTCTTATGGCGCGACTAGTACAGTTACATTTAGAACGTCACGGCAGATAGATAATTTTTGGCTGCGTATCTTCTACTTGAGGAAGAGGAGGAAGAAGAGTTGTTATTACTGGCCCATCTTCAAAAAGCCGATCCTAATCTATTGTACCAAGTAAGGCGAGAAGAAGGATTTCAGAATATTCTAATTCAGAGAATACCCTAATCTTTGTATTTTGGGTGTTTAGGGTTATAAATAGACTGGTGTTCTCGCACAAGCTCAATGAGTTTAGAATCATCCATGTTTAAAAGACACAAAATACTTTAACACAGTAAAAAAACACTCCAGCCGCCACGACTGTTACGACTATACTGCTCATGTCAGCAGTTGAGTCGTACGGCTCAAGCCGCCTCACCGGGGTCGCTGCAGTCGCGCGGCGCTAGACGCTCCTTAGGAATGGGTTCCATTTACTTCCATTATAAGGAGTCCATTACGTCTGGAGCCGCGCGGCTGCAGCCGTTACAGTCGTAGCATAGGAATCCCACCTTTAACTGAAATCCCATGCAGCAATGCAAAATCATAATTTTTCAAAGCTCACAATATTTGTTACTTCTCTTTTCAAGTTTTCTGCCTTCATTTTTATTTTTATATTTTATATACCTATATCTTAAATTTAAAGAGTTAAATACAAAATTATACTAACTTAAATGTTGTTTGAGATAAGATGTAACTAATTATTTTATTTTTCATTCGGTTTTTTAGTAACCATTTTCTAATTCTGGTTTTAAAATTAGTTTCTTATGATGGATTGATATTACATTCTTTTATTTCTTTGGACATTTTTGCTATCATTTTTGTGTGCAAAGAAATACCATCATGTTCGTATTGTTTTCAAACACAAATAATGGCAAATGTCCGTCAAAAAATTGTAAAAATATTCTCAGGTTTTATGTTTCTAACCTACATTGTTTTTTTTTTGTTTCAGGAAGCACTAATTTCGTTTCTGTCCATTGGTAAATCGCCCCCTTATCCCTTCCATCACAACTATTCTTCCAAATTTTGTTCTAATCTAGTTGTGATCTTTCTTATTTTCCAATAATTAATACTTATATTTATTAACTTTCCTCACATTCGGAATTTTTTTTGGTCAAAAACAGGGGGTGACGGACAGGTCCAAAATTTTCAGTCCCTTAACGTTTGGCATTGTTTATTTTTTATTGTTTTTCAAAATTATGGGGGGTAACGGAGGCCGCCTCCGTGCACTTTGCACAGGTACCCCCCGGGGATCATACTAATATGTGAGCTAAATGGCCTTCCGGTCGGTCGTGCTCTTACATATTTCTGGTTTGGTGTTTGAAAAAAAAACCTGAATTAACATCACCTCTAACGTCAACAGTTACTAAATATAAACATCTGATGATGAAACTGTAAATCGATGAAGCAAGAAGAGAAAATGTAAACTATGTAGCAAGTGTACACAAATGAACACCATTTTTCAAGAATAATGGAAATTATTTAAGGCCCTCAACAATAAAAGAAATCTCTAAAGTTAAATACATTGGAATAATAACTGAATCTCCAGTCAAAACAATATGTCTGAAGACTGTCCATGTATTGACGCAAACAAAAATGTCTAACGAAATCAAGAACATTGTTAACAAATGATATATAACTCTCACCCTCTTCATATATATATATATGAAATGAAGATTTCTTGAAGTAATGAAGAAGAAACTCTTTAAAACAAGGATGAAGATTTTCATCAAGTAACCACACATGTATGAAATATAATGGAACATAACGGTTATTACCTCCTCAACTCAGCTAGTAAATGTTTGAAAATACTCATGAAATACAAAATGGATGCGCTGAAAGAAAAACATTACATGAACATAATACGCAGACAAAGTACGCAATGGTTTGTAATATTGAAGACCCATGTCAACTAACAAAAGGAATCAGACAAAGAAACGGATTTTAAAGCCAGTCAAAATAACACTGAACACAACGTCGAAGTGCTTCTGTTCCTAGGGAGTGAACACAGTAGCTTCTAGGACAGACACTTTAACATTTGGAAGAAGATTCTCAACAAATGTATATTCTGACGAGAATATTTCAACAACATAATCACTGGCCTCTACTGCAGACTTAATATTTATAAATGTAAATTGTACGAGCTAGGCTGAACTCTAAATGAAGTACAACACAACTTTCAATTTTTTAAAAGTGTTTTATTTTGTGTTTACAAATTTTGTTAGTAGTTAAGTTTTTGCGAAGCTTATTGAATTGTGATATTATTGATTGTTTTGCTTGGTAAAGGTTTGAATGCACAGGTTAATACATGAATGATGTATAACCCAGTATGAATGAGAATGTATGAATGATGTTTACTTATAATTTTTCCAGTCCCGGAACACTACTGGAACTGAACAAAAATACTCCCCGGAAAAATTGTTGAAATTTTCTCTTCTAAAACTCCTATTTTACGGACTTTTGCCGTGTTTAAGGGTGCAAATAATAGGTATTCTTACTTTTATAAGAAAAGTACCATACACATGTATATGTGACTATTTTTGTACTTGTATATAGCACATAGCAAATTTTAGAGACACATGTTTTAAGCAAAAACTTGGCTAAACCTAAACATACCTAAACAAATTTTATGTATTATAGCAAGAAATTATTTTTCTTTTATTATAGCAAGAAATTACTTTTGTTATCCAAGAACAATTAAATGCAAGCAAGCTTATCACGAGAACACAACACACATACAGACGCTAAATTGCCGTGTGGCCAGTGTTCAGGTACCTAGGTTTAAATATTTTCCTCTTTCGGAGAGCCTTTCGACCTTGTATTTGTGACGGCGTTTATAAGTGTACACCATTGTTTGTTTGCATTCCATGTTGTGTTCTCATTTGGGATATTTATTTTTTAATTAATTAATCGTGAAATTAAATGAGTTATTCGATAAGTATTAATCACTAAATGTGGTCCAAATTATATCATCTTTGGTCTTATTTTGATTAAAATAATTTCATCAATATATGCCGGGACACAGAGCTAGACTGAAAAACGCTGGCAGACACCGTTAATAATATGCCAAAAAGGTAATGATACAAAAGTTTAAGCATCCCTGGTTTTTAAACCCTGGTGCCAGGAGTTTAAACCCTGGCGTTCCAGTACCAGTAAACCCCTGTGTAACTAAAATGATACTTCCACATGCATGAGCTTTTTTTGCTCATCAGTATTACGAAATAGTTTTGCTAAATTAACCAGTTTAAAATGCTACTAGTAGTGTGAATAAAAAACTAGTTCAAGGGTGGTATTAAAAAGAATCAAAGAACTGTAATGAGTGAAACATTGTTTATCATAAATGTTATTGAAATATCAATAATTCGACCACGCAGCTGAACCGCTGACGTGAGTTGAGCAAATTTCCAAAATTAAGTTTATAGGCCTATGTTTTAGGGTTTCAACCAACAATTTGAGAAATAGGTCTATTCACGACGGTGCTGAATAGCTGCAAAATGCTTCGCACGCCATTCCGCATATTGGCAGTGTCTTCAATACACAAAGCATTGCATGCTTTGTATGCAAACTCCACGGTAAGATCCACCACATTACTTTGAACCGGGTACTTTTATGGTATTTCACGTTTTGATTGATTTTGGGGTAACCAAGCGAGCTGTAAGGTCGCGTAAAAAAAACAAAATGTGCAGAATAACATCCTACATTTATATTTGTAGGAAAAGTTTATTCTCGTATTTAATTTATTTTGGAGGAAGTTATTCTCGTAGGAAAAATGTCGAAAAATAGTTACTTCCGGTCAAAAAAGGTGCTTCCGGTTGTTGGATTTTTTTTGGCTAATGAACTTGTCCAAGCGACGTGGACAATCAACATGTGTACCAAATTTGAACCAAATCGGACTTAAAATGCGACCGCTAGAGTGCGCACACATACATACATAAATATATATATATATATATGATTTTTAATGACACCCCAAAAGGTGTTATGGGGACCATGCTCGGTGCTCATTTGCTACTCCCGACCTTGGGTCTTACCATAAGGGCCACTGTAGTTGCTCATTTTTCCTAAGGAAATTCGCTAATACGAGGAAATACACAAAATGTTAAAATAATTCGACCACGCAGCTGAACCGCTGACGTGAGTTGAGCAAATTTCCAAAATTAAGTTTATAGACCGATATTTTAGGGTTTCGACCAACAATTTGGGAAATAGGTCTATTCGCGACGGTGCTGAATAGCTGCAAAATGGTTCGCACGCCATTCCACATATTGGGATTGTCTTCAATACACAAAGCATTGCGTGCTTCGCACGCCATTCCACATATTGGGATTGTCTTCAATACACAATGCATTGCGTGCTTCGCACGCCATTCCACATATTGGGATTGTCTTCAATAGGTACACAAAGCATTGCGTGCTTCGCACGCCATTCCACATATTGGGATTGTCTTCAATACACAATGTATTGCGTGCTTCGCACGCCAAACCTCGTATTAGGGGTATTTTCAACACACAAAGCATTGCGTGCTTCGCACGCCAGCCCCACGGTAGAATCCACCACATTTTCTTTGAACCGGGTACTTCTATGGTATTTCACGTATTGATCGATTTTGGGGGAACCAAGCGAGCTATAAGGTCGCGTAAAAAAACAAAATGTGCAGAATAACATCTTACATTTATATTTTTAGAAAAAACTCTAAAAAAAATTCATTCTCTTAGTAAAAATCTCAAAAAATAGTTACTTCCGGTCAAAAAACTTACTTCCGGTTGTTGGATTTTTTGGCTAATGAACTCGTCCGAGCCACTTACACAACCAACACGTGTACCAAATTTGGACCAAATCGGACTTAAAATGCGACCGCTAGAGTGCGAACACATATATACATATATATATATATATATATACATATATATATATATGAATTTTAATGACACCCCAAAACGTGTTCTGGGGACCACGATCGGTGCTCATTTGCTACTCCCGACCTTGGGTCTCACCATAAGGGCCACTGCAATAGCTCATTTTTCCTATGGAAATTCGCTAAAAAGGCCGTTAAAGTGCGAACACATATATACATACATAATGTGTTCGCACTCTAGCGGCCGCTTTTTAAGTCCGATTGGGTTCAAATTTGGTACACATGTTGGTTGTGTACGTCGCTCGGACGAGTTCGTTAGCCAAAAAAATGCAACAACCGTAAGTACGTTTTTTGACCTTAAGTAACCATTTGTTTAGATTTTTCTTATGAAAATTAATGTTTTAGAGTTTTTCTAAAAATATAAATTTAGGATATCATTCTGCACATTTTGTTTTTTTACACGACCTTGGTTCCCCCAAAATCGATCAAAACGTAAAATACCATAAAAGTACTCGGTTCAAAGCCACGTGGTGGATTTGATCTTCTCATCCGAGGCCGAGTTTTTACGCTACGAGCAAAGCGAAGCTCATAACCCAAGGCCACAAGATCGAGGTTCAAACTCGCAAAGCGGGTAAGTCGAAGCTGAAGGCTTAGGCGCAAAATTCTACTAATATATTTCTTACACACAGGCAGCTATACCGGGAATGACACATATTTAACTAGCCTATCTTTAACCATAAACAATTCATGTTTACAGTTAATAGAAGAAACACGAAATGCATTCAACGTCAACCCTTGATTATACATATAATTATACCCTTGAATGACCATAATCAAAGATTCAACTTTACAGGCTAAACAAAAAATACAGTTTTGAAAATATTTTCGTAGGTGGCAGCACCTTACGGGACATAATTTACAGGTTCACATTTTTTTAGTTGATATTAGTATGTAGGTAGCAGCACTATCCAGTCTACACAAAAAATTGTATCAAAACTAACGTTCCAGGTGGCAGCACCTATTTATCGTCATTTTAAAAAAATTTACAGTGACTAGATAGAGACAGTGTGGTCAACGGACGTCTTGTTTTCTATTGGCTGCGCCATATTGTTTCCATTTTTTTGCTTACTGTAATGTTATTTAAATAGGAATTAGTACTTTTCGTGATATTACTGCTGTTATTTCATTGTTTTTCTTCCTTTTTTGTATGGTTTTTCTTAGTTTATGATTTAATTATTAAGTTTATTAAATAGTTAAGTTGTAATTTAGTGTTAACTTAGTGAAAACTGAAATTACAGTTTATAGATAACCGGCTTTTTTAGTGGTTTTGACAAGTACTAAGTACAAATATTAAGAAGACAAAATGTAAATAGTGATGTAAACCTAAAATAAAGTTTGTACGCAATTATTTTTCATTGTATATGATTGTATTTATTATCTTCACTCCTCCCATTAACCTTCTTTATGGCAAAGAGTAGCCTATCTGAAGTACTCTTTTAGCAATAATTAAGTTATATTATGTATCATAGTACTCAGGAGATTCTTCAGATTTATTTGGTACATGGTTTATTAAATTATAGTCTACGTTTATCTCTTGACACTGTAGGCTATTATTAATTGCTTGAGTGCGTGAAAACTATAACTAGGCCTACCTAATTCTTTCTGTAATAGCCAACTTACAAAATAATGTGGTAGTCCTATAATATTATTTTTGTTTATAATACATTAGGCTTCGTTGTATGCCTTTTTGGAACATATTTTGTTTGTTTTAACTTTTTAAGGTAAAATTTACAATACGCCTACTCGCCATATTTTTTCTTTTCAAAAATGCCTACTTACTAAATAATGTGTTTGCTATATTTTTGTGTAAACCTATATAGAATATATTAGGCTTTAGTTTATGCCTTGACGGAAACATATTTTGTGTTTTTATGAACTTTTTTACACGTGGAAAAACTAATAAGCCTACTAGTTTTATAGAATACAAAATATGTATAAAACAACGCACAAAATTACACTTGAAGTTATTTTTGGGTAGCATATATAAGTTATATCCTTTATAATATAGTTTGGAATCCCTAATTTTGCATTTTGAAGTATTCATACATTTTTTTAAATACCGTACGTAAAGTTTTGAATTTTGCCGAAATTTAATATTTTTCTCCAAAAAATTTATTTTTGGAAAAAAATATTTGTTTAATTGTTTCTTTTAAAACAGATTTTTTACATTTTCTGATTTTGAATTTATAATTTTAAAAACTTTAGGTATTTTTCAAAGGGCCAACTTTTGACATTTCAATGGGCTAAATGTACCATAGTAGTTTTGTTCTATTTGTACTAAACTACTCAAATTGTGTTTATAATTGTTAAAAATTCAACTACAGAGAAATATTGCTTGTACTTTTCTTATGAAGAAAAATAATAATAGTATATACTTCACTAAATTTAATTAGATTATATTGATGTTTAAATGATAATGTGCACGAGTAGTAAAAAAGTGCCAGCCGGTATTTTCTGTATCCATTAATCCATAGTGAGGAAAATATATCGAAAAAAATGGTTTATACTTGACAATTTTTGTGACAATGTATTAATCCAGTTGCATAAGAAAAATTTTGAAGCGTAAATTGGAGTTAAATGCGAAAAATCGCCCTTACGCTAATATAAACCCGTGTTGAGTTGGAAACAATATGGCGGCTAGCGCTCGTTGGCCACACTGTCTCTATCTAGTCACTGTAAAAAAATTAACCTAACAGCGCATTCTAGTAAAGAAAGCAACAACTATTTCGTGATAGTACATTTAACAGTCTCCAAGTAGCAGCACACTACGGGACTGATATGAAACTTTAGACTTCCAATGCCAACATGATCCCAACATATTTTGTTAGCAAGAAATTCCTCAGTGAGGCGGTACACTTATTTTAGGAAACAATAAATTTGTCCCGTCTCACTGTTAAAAAAATCACTGCAAACTTGATTTCATCTCCGTGAAAACTTTGTATCCGTAAGGTGCTGCCACCTGGTACATTTAAATTTGAAACTATTTACCGTCATTTTAAAAAAATAACCTTACAGCGCATTCTAGTAAAGAAAGCAACAACTATTTCGTGATAGTACGTTTAAAAGTCTCCAGGTAGCAACACATTACGGGACTGATGTGAAACTTTTGACATCCAATGCCAACATGATCCCATCATATTTGTTAGCAAGAAATTCCTCAGTGAGGCGGAACACTTATTTTAGGAAACAATAAATTTGTCCAGTCTCGCTGTTAAAAAAAAATCACTGTAAACTTGATTTCATCTCTGTGAAAACTTTGTATCTGTAAGGTGCTGTCACCTACAGTGACTAGATAGAGACAGTGTGGTCAACGGACGTCTTGTTTTCTATTGGCTGCGCCATATTGTTTCCATTTTCCTGCATACTGTAATGCTATTTAAATAGGAATTAGTTATTTTTGTGATATTACTGCGGTTATTTCATTGTTTTTCTTGCTTTTTTGTATGGTTTTTCCTAGTTTATGATTTAGTTATTAAGTTTATTAAATAGTTCAGTTGTAATTTAGTGTTAACATAGTGAAAACTGAAATTACAGTCAATAGATAACTGGCCCTTTTAGTGGTTTTGACAGTATTAAGTACAAGTATTAAGAAGACAAAATGTAAATAGTGATGTAAACCTAAAATAAAGTATGTACGCAATTATTTTTCATTGTATTTATTATTTTCACTCCTCCCATCAACCTTCTTTCTGGCAACGAGTAGCCTACCTGGAGTACTATTTTAGCAATAATTAAGTTATATTATATATCATTGTACTCAGGAGATTCTTCAGATTTATTTGGTACATGGTTTATTACATTATAGTCTACTTTTATCTCTTGTCACTGTAGCCTATTATTAATTGCTTGAGTGCGTGAAAACTATAACTATTCCTACCTAATTCATTCTGTAATAGCCTACTTACAAAATAATGTGGTAGTCCTAATATATTTTTGTTTATAATAAATTAGGCTTCGTTGTATGCCTTTTTGGAACATATTTTGTTTCTTTTAACCTTTTAAGGTAAAATTTACAATACGCCTACTCGCCATATTTTTTCTTTTCAATACGGTATAGTATACTTACTAAATAATGTGTTTACTATATTTTTGTGTAGGCCTATTTAGAATATATTATTCTTTATTTTATGCCTTGTCGGAAACATATTATTTTGTGTTTTTATGAACTTTGTTATCGTGGAAAAACTAATAGGCCTACTAGTTTTTAGAATACAAAATATATATAAAACAACGCACAAAATTACACTTGAAGTTATTTTTGGGTAGCATATATGTGTCCTTTATAATATAGTTTAGAAACCCTAATTTTGCATTTTGAAGTATTCATAAATTTTTTAAATACCGGTACGTAAACTTTTGAATTTTGCCGAAATTTAATATTTTTCTCCCAAAAATGTATTTTTGGAAACAAATATTTTGTTAATTGCTTCTTTTAAAACAGATTTTTTACATTTTCTAATTTTGGATTTATAATTTAAAAAACTTTAGTATTTTTCAAAGGGCCAACTTTTGACATTTCAATGGGCTAAATGTACCTTAGTAGTTTCGTTCCATTTGTACTAAACTACTCAAATTGTGTTTATAATTGTTAAAAATTTAACTACACAGAAATATTGCTTGTACTTTTCTTATGAAGAAAAATAATCATAGTATTTACTTCACTAAATTTAATTAGATTATATAAATGTTTAAATAATAATGTGCACGAGTAGTAAAAAAGTGCCAGCCGGTATTTTCTGTATTCATTCATTTAGTGAGGAAAATATATAGAAAAAAATGGTTTATACTTGACAATTGTTGTGACAATGTATTAATCCAATTGCATAAAAACAATTTTGAAGCGGAAATTGGAGTTAAATGCGAAAAATCGTCCCTACGCTAATATAAACCCGTGTTGTGTTGGAAACAATATGGCGGCCAGCGCTCGTTGGCCACACTGTCTCTATCAAGTCACTGTACTGTCACCTGGTCCGTTTAAATTCGAAACTATTTATCGTCGTTTCACAACAGTCCGTAAGATGCTGCTACCTACATTCAAATTATTAATTTATTAATTACAGTTAAGTAATTGTATCCGTAACGTGCTGCCACCTGGTATATTCAAAATCGAAACTATTTAGCGTCATTTTTCAATAGTCCGGGAGATGCTGCTACCTTCATTCAACTAAAACTAACTAAAAATAACTGTTCTATTAATTTTTCCTGTATTTTAAATCACTGCAGACAAAATGTTAATTTATTGTCTCGCGAGGTGCTGCCCCATGTGATATATGAACAAACAAAACAAATTGATATCTGAAAAGCTACAAATTAAACATTTTATTATAACAAATTTCTATTAGTTAGGTATACAATTATTGTTAGGTTACAGTTTTCTAAGTTGCACAGGTTAATCAACCAGTTGTAATTTACCTTCATTGTATTATTAAATTCTTAACACGTCAAAAATAGAATAGAAACTGATTTTGAAGATTTAAAAATTGATAGTGATTTATTTATTGGCCTACACACGTAAATGTTAAAAAAATCGATCTTGATTATAGTAAATGATTAGGGCCTAGGCCTACTTTGTATGGACAAACAGTTCCTTCCCTTTTATCACCTAACAAAATATTGTGAATTATTTTATTAGAAAATGTAGCCCAGGGTGTAGGCCTACACCAGATCGTGAACATTCAATTTCTTGACTTTTAGGCACTTTATTTGACTTTAGGAAACTTGGAGCATTCAACTTTTTTTGAAAGTATTTAGAAAATATAGGTTTCCAGTTTACATTTTTATCAATATAAAGCTCCAAGAATTCTATCATGTCTACGGAATTATGTTCTATTACCTCAAAAACAGCTCCGACCTTCGTTTCTATTTGGCTGTTTATTCTGATAAGATTGAAACTTGAGTTTTGCTACAGTTGAACTCATTTACAGCAGACCAACCAAAAAGTTCATACCTGCAGCTTGTCCAACAGTTTTAAAATACCTATACATGCTTAACTTGAGTAGCTACATTAATTTTGGTTTATTGACCGCCATTTTGAGTAGGATTAATCCAGAAACCTATAGTTTGCGTTGTCCTTTCTCTTTTATAAATACCGTTAAAATTAAGTGTCTACATTTAACAATTCATTTTGAGCAACCCCCAAAATTTCTAAAGTTGCCCCATACATAAGAAAGTAAATGTTTATGCCTTATAAACATTTTATGAATTTTGATTTTCTCTAACTACTCACTCCACCAGTTAGAGGGGTGTCTCCTGAATTTCAGCACCCCTGTATAATAAACTATACCTAGCAATCAGACAAAAACTATACCAGATCTGAAAAAGAATCAGACAAAAAGGATAGACAGTATATTTACACGATGGACCTTCAGAGTGTATTACTTTGCCCAAAGTCTAAAGTTTCCAGTTTGTATTTTAAAACCAAGCTTGCCGTACACAACCTTACTATTTATAATCTCCATGACAAAGATGTAAAATGTTACGTCTGGAATGAATCCGAAGGAGGATTCTCAGCCAACGAGTTTTCAACCATAATCTGTGAGTTTATAAGTGATCAATGCCCCTAAAAAATGAGGACAAAGTTCTTACCCTCTATAGTGATGGTTGTGGTTACCAAAACTGAAACGCGGTTCTTTCAAATGCGCTACTCAACCTAGCAAAGCTTCACAACATTACTATTGAACAAAAATATTTAACTAAATGGCACACGCAAATGGAAGCGGATTCCGTTCATTCTCAAATAGAGCGTCAAGTGAGGTCAAGAAATTTTAATGTGCCTGCTGACTACTGCGATGCTATGACGAAAGCTCACACAAAACCAAAACCCTAAGACGTTAGGTACTTGGATCATTTTTTTTCAAAAATGTTGAGGGCTCGTTAAAAGAAATCAAGTCAATTAGGCCAGGTAAAAGAGTAGGTGAGCCTATGCGTTGTTGACTTGGTTGCCCTGCAATACAAACCAAACGAATTGAACTTTAAGCTTCGATTCACTGATGTGTGGAAACCTTTGCCAATGAGGACTATCATCTCGTCAATTAAACCAGTGTATATGAAAGACATTCCTAATTTGTTCTCCGAGAGAGTAAAAATAAAAATGTCTAAGTATCAAGACCTTCAAGAACTTAAAAAGACTCTTGCACAGGATTTTCATTCATTTTACGACAATTTGCCTCGGTATTAATATTTTACTAGCAGAACAATGTTATAAAACGTCTGTAACATTTTCATTTCAATAAAAAAATGTAATTTAATAAATAGCTGTAATTTTTTCTCATTTTAGACTATTATTCTAACGTCCCAATCACCCATTCACAATACTCTATCTAATAGAAAAGGTTGTAACTCCGCTATAAAATTGATTTTTAGGTTAGAAAAAGTCGTAACTCCTGCAATTAAATTTAAAACTAATATATAAAAACAGATTATATAGTAACTGTATTCAAGTATTTTTTATAAGGGAAAAAACAACCATATTCATAACTTGTCAAATAATATAATCTAAAAACAGTTTTTTGTGTCTCCTGTAAAGTTGTATTAATTGGAGTTATGTCCATTGATAAATAGACCGACGATATAATACTCATAGTATTGAAGATAACGTACAATGGAACCTATGATTATTAAACAAATATATAGTATGAATTTAATTATCTCTATCAGGCATAATTTAAATTTTGTGCTAAGTGACTTAAGCTATCTCTAAAACCTGCTTTAACTTTTCTCTTAATACTACAATAATATTTAACTTTTATTTATAATTTCTTAAATACTATATTTTCGAGAACTCATACTATTATTAATTATAGGTTAATGAAGTTTCTAGTCATTTTGACAATCAGGAATTGATGTTTTATATAAAAAAAGTATAAAATAACGACACAATATGGAACATTAGATTTTTGGAAATATATATTTTTCAGAAGGTACTATATTTGTCATATAGTATCCAACACGAATTGGATCCTGAATTTAAGCAACATGATACACACTGCCATGACAATCATGATAAAATGATTACTGCTTCAATCTGCAACAGGAAACGTATAGTAATTTGTTTAATAATTTTGGTAAACAGTATTATTTAAACAATCACATTCATTCATTCATACAGTGAGCATTAAACTGATAGGATAGGTACTGCTTAAGTTTTAGAGTTAACCTAGCAAACTAACTACAGTACAGTAATCAGTTATGAAGCTTCTAAATACATTTGTGAATATATGTGTAGTGTACATATTTAACTGATTTAATGCTGTAATTAATAAGGATCTTTTTTTATATTTGCTGCAAGCTCATTGGACTAGTAAGAAACCTCTGTTGTAGATTGCTATACAAACATTATTATAATCAGGGTTTTGTAGACTTAATTGAAGAAATATGAATGAAGTTACAAAAAAATTCAGGTCTCTCAAAGGCATAAGTGTAAAAACTGTGATTTACGATTCTCAGTATACTAAAATCCATGATTCAAAAATTAAAGCACTCAAGAAGTTGTACAAGCATGTAAGTATTTATTGACAAAAGTAGGCTATTTATTCCTGTATCATAAAACATAAGTTGCCCATCATTGCATTTAAACTTTTGTTTTCAAATTTTATCCTAACTATGTACAAGTATAATTGACAGCACAGTATAAATATAGTGTGTAAATACTCAATTAAACCTTTATCAGTCACATACATTTTAAATTAACCTTATAAATTAAATACGGTAAATTTTTATCAAAATAAACTTTCTTATGAAAGAATCAAATTGCTTTAGCCTATATAATTATGATAAAATCATTCAATATTAGGCCTACGGGATAAAAAATAGTGAAGTAGTAGCCTATTGTGGCCTACCTAAATTTCAAGTTCCTGCCTATAAAGTCATGGAGGCACAGATGAAAGTATGTAAAGTTAGTAAGTGAAATAATAGTTATCAGTTAAGTTACTTTAAGACCCTCAGCAGACAAATAATATCTCTTTTTTAGGAAATAGAGTAGGCCTAGGTATAGTGCTGCATTCTACTATTGAAAGTTGAATGGAGATTAGATTAAAGACTAAGTAAGTTAGAACTTCAGGCTATTTTTTATATGCTAGCATTTCTGTTATAGGCGACAAAACAACTTATAAATTGATGTTACCAACATATATTTGTTTACATAGTGAAAACATACTGCGGCTAGAGGCTGTTAGAACTTTCTCAGATATTTTTTAATTTTCATGATTCAAAATAGGGCTACATATATAGGCCTACTACAAATATATTTTTGGGCCTTTGTTAGGCCTATACACATTGGATTGATTCAATGTATCGAAAAACTTTGAACATCTATGCATATATGAATATCCACAGTTTGATGTAAAGTAGGTACAGTAAACATTAAGTATTTATGTAGGCTATTATAGAATTTTATAAAGTGAAAATTGTGTGTGTTCCTGTTTTGTCATAGAAAGGCCCTACATGTACTTTATTAAGTGATGTTAAGTTGTAGGAATTTAGCGGAGTCTGGCAATCTTGTTTATTTAGGTTCGTATGCTCATTCCTAAATTATTGAAAAAATATATCTCTAATATTTCCTGAGGTAAATAAGATGTGAATTGAGTTTATGTTAAGGCCTAAAGTGTTTTTTGTCAGTTAATTAAGACGTTTAGAAATAGAACTGAACATTATCTTTAAAAAAATATTTTCTTGAAATAGTTTTTAGTAGGCTATACTTTTTGAAGTTGAATGAATTTTAACTTTCCATGCCCTCTGCAATTTTTTATTGGGATATTAGAACAATAGGCCTATTTGTTTTTTTTTAATCCTAACAAGACCAACCTTAAAATAAGTCTGTATACAATGCATGTTTATTTTAAAATATCCTGGAAGAAGGGAAACATTCCTGTTTATCTAGTGCCAAAAGGTAAGTGAACCATATCTCTCTTAAAAATAAACAAGTTTTGTATATTACGTGTACCCATTTGGAACAATGCCAAACAAATGTTTGATTTAGCCTACTATAATTATATGTAAGTAGGCCTATATTTAACAATTAACTAATTATTGCATGAAAATGGCTATTGGCCTGAACAGTATAAGAATTTGCTGAAAATTAATACCCACTATAATTAGGCCTATTAATACTTAGCCATGCATTACAGTATTGTGTAGTATGGATAGATTTCAAATCCAAAATAGGCCTAAAGCTAAACATACCAGGTGTCTTAAAAGTCCCACCCCCCCTCTTTAACTTTTGTGTTTGTTAAAACAAACAAATATCCTTTCTGGAATGATACTTACTTAGCCCAAAGTATCTTTTAAAGCAATCGGAAATTTTGAGTGTCCACCCTAAAAATGGGGGATTTTGGGGGCAACTCAAAATTTTTAAATGGGAAGTATGGTCGTGTGATACTTCATTTTAAAGGTCTATTTAAGACTAGGAAAATGACATAGAGAAAATAAAAATCGGACCACCCAAAATAAAATGGTGGCCCTTATACAGGTTGAAATAAATCAACATAAAGTTGCTAATATCTCGAAAAGGAAGAGTTTTTAGAAAAAATTTCAAGAGACAAAAAATGTTTATTTCAAAGTGCTTGACCTAAACTATTGCTTCCAAATCGATTTTGTAAATTTTAAGTCAACTCCTACATCTTAGAAAATTTTGTAAAAAATAAAAATTTACAAAATTGATTTGAAAGCAATTTAAGGTTAGCTTTGTAATCAAGAAAGATACAATTTGGTGGGAAACGTAAATAACAAAAGAATATAGGATAGCAAAATTCCATTTTATACCCTAAAATAAACAGTGTAGTCAAATCATTCAGGGATCATTTCATAAACCACCAATCCCTGATAGCACCAATATAAATACACATAGCCCATTATCTTCATGTCCCGTTTCAAGCATTAAGATAAAATCATTCATTATATTTGTAAAACCATTATCTTATATATAAAATTCTCGTGTCACAATGTTCGTTCCCGTACTCCTCCGAAACGGCTTGACCGATTCTCATGAAATTTTGTGAGTATATTGAGTAGGTCTGAGAATCGGCTAACATCTATTTTTCATACCCCTTAGTGATAAGGGCTACGCCCCAGTGGCCCTCAAAGTTTCAATGTTAATCTTATGGAAGGTCAATCTTAAGGAAGAAGAAAGATTTCTTTTGATTTTATCATGGGCACAAAAAACAGCTGTTCGTATGAAAAGCTTAAAACAGCTGATTTTGATCAACAACTGATTTGGATCAAAAACTGAATATAATTTTAGGTTAGGCCTACAATGAACATTTTTTTTTTTTTTTTTACAATGAACTAAAACACTTGGGCTAAATATTAGTATCAAGTTGATTTGTCTATCCGTGCAAAGCCGGGTCGGGCCAGCTAGTTATTATATAGAATTAAGTTTATTAATGCCAATAACACATATATAAAGGAAAGGATTAGTTAAAAGATTGAGGGGTGAGAAAAAGAAAGATTGTTGAAGGGGAGTAAGAAGAATGTGGTGACCAGGATAGTCATTCTTACATCAACCTTGGTAGAGCATAGTTCAGTGTGAGTATATCTCTAAAAAAATACAAACTTTATACTTAAATAAAACTAAAATAAGCGTCAAGTGAAAGTTTCCACATATTGAACATTTATATAAGTAGCACCAGAAAACTACCTAGTACTGGTAAAATACACCTTCAGACTGTTTGGTGAGTTGACTCAATTTGTTTTTCTTCACATCAGACCTTCATATTATTCCAATAATTGAAGCTTCCAAATTATTAACTTAACCTCATTCACTTCTTCAGTTATACAGCGACCCAGGGCATTATTTAGTTAAACACTATATTTTAGATTAAAGGTGAGTTAAAAATTTGTTAAACCATCTCAATCACTTCATAAATTTTAATCATCCTTCATTAGTCTAAGCATAAATTAAGAAACCATAGTTAAGTTAACCTTGTTATTAGTTAAAGCATTTTATTTAATTTTTATATTCTAGCCTATTTGTTCTATTGAAGTCCAGTCATAATCTGAAAGTCACAGCTAGCCAGCCAGAATTGAAAAGCATAAACCCAGGATTGTAATAGGCTATTAACCAATTTGTTGTTACCAATAAATAAACCTTTTGAAAAACCCATTCCATAGCGTGTCTCTGTTTATTTTATAGTCGACGGTAAACGCGTGTATAACATATTTACATAATGCCATTTTCAAATGGCATCTCTCTGGGTACTTAATATCTATAATCCTTTAAGCTAAAAAAAAAAATAAGTTTAGTGGAAATTTTGTTGTTGTTGTGTTATGGCTAAAAGGGAATTTTTTGATTTTATGTCATGATGGTAGAAAACACTCTCATGGTGGCCATTAATTATTATGGCTTCATCATTACTTGAGCCAAGAAGATAAAATATTTCTTATTTTTTATAGTCTACACCTGTATGGCCTCAAAAAAAGAAATTTGATCTCCACAACTTCTTAAGCAAGAAAAATCGAATTTTGTAAATGTTTAATGTTCAAGAAAGTTACACTTTATTATTAATTTCTAAATCTGCTGAACTTTCTGTTTAAAAGTAGGTTTCACATTATTTTAAAGTTATTTCATATATTTTTTAATACTTTACTCTGTTTTACAGTCAGAATTCGATGAATTTCTGTCAGATTTCATTCACTGTCTAAAAATTGCGTTCACCCATGAAGAAGCCAGCCCACTTGTAGAGAATACATTGGACTTTGCGTCCAAGTTTGCTGTTTCTCTATCAAATGATGTTGGAGAAGATGAAATTTGTCCATTTTTGGATAGCATTTTACAATTTTTATTTGAGGTGAGGTTGTGTTTGTTAATATATTATAATATAACCATTATGAGAGTCTTTGGATTTCCAACAATTGGGGGTTCATCTTGGTCTTGATAGTTTTTTTTTATAAAGGAATTGTTTATTTGATTAAAGATCCTTAAAAGAACCTTGTAACGAGGCAGAATAGATCAAAATATCTTTCAATGCAGTGCTCATTAATATTTTAAGTGTTGTTTTAGTATTTTTGTTGTATTGAGTTTCTTTTTAGTTTAAATTTTCAAATAAGGGTTGTATTTTAATAATGGTAATATTGTTTAGTACTTTGAAACATGTTATATATTTGGGAATAAAATGCAGCAATTTTACATTTATTTTAATGTTTTGGAAATAGAATAGAGAACATAATCAGTGCTCTAATAGGTTATGTGAAAATAGTAAGAATAAACTTTTGAAATACAGTTGTTCTTAAATGGCGGACTGCAGGCAGGTTTTTACAGACTGCAGTAAAATTTTAATTTGAAATTTGTTGGGATTTTGAAGGTTACAATAATAATAAATATAGCTACTAAAAAATGAAACTAGAACCTGCAAAATCAATTAACAATAGAGTTATAATAATATATAAGGCAAATAAATACATTCACCAATACTTGATACGGGGAATGTGTTGAGGTAACAGTAGGTAGAAACGGCCAGCTTCAATTATAAGTCTACGAACTCTGGCTTTGGACTAGACTACTACTGATAACTCTATTAATAGCTCCTCAACCCATTGTAGTGAAACTCCAAATTAGCTCATATTGTTAAACCATCAGGTGACACTGATGTCGTGTGGCTTGTTTCACATAAATTTATTTTCTGAAATTATAGCGAAGCACAAGTATTCAGCTACATTGACATCATACATACATGAGTCATACATCATATAATATCTTATCTATATAATTTAAAATGAAAGTATTAGCCTTATGTTGTAAATAATAACACCTTTATTTAAGCTATTTCTTTTTTTAGCTTTCATATATGTTGTTGTTTTAAATCTGTTTGTTGTTCCGCAAGTAATGCAGCTGTTGGAAATGTGATTAATTTAATTTGAATATGAAATGTATCATCATTTGTGTTTTTGCCTGTCTAGAACCATGAGTGTCAAGACCAAAATGTACGATTTCGTGTATGCCATTTCCTAAATCGTCTTTTTGATAACATGGGGCGTGATGCTTTCCTTGATGAGGAAGTATATGAAAAGATTAGAAGTTGCATGATGAAACGGCTTCAGGTTTGTATCATTCTAGTAATATTTCTTTAGTGTAAATAGACAAATATTAAATTCTGTATGTAGAGGTGATTTACATTTATATTTTATATATACTCATGATTCAAAAGTGTACATCAGATTTAATATGTCCAACTGGAATCTCGAGAGATGTTGCAACGCTATTTAAATTTGAAAAATAAACAAAAATATATATTAAAATTAGATTATGAAAAAGTTGTAAAAAGAAATGAAAAGTGTAACTAGTTAAAATTAAAAAATTAAGTTAAAATTGTATAAACATAGATGAATAATGCTTACCAACATTCAAGGCCTTCTTGAGTTCTATGTCTACACAACTTTATTCGTAAAAACAACTATGACATCACACGAGTTTGTCGCAGGGCTCGTGCAACGTAATTAACTATCATTTAATTTATATAGGTTCTTTAGAATCACAAATCATGGGTATCACAATGAAATTCAGATAAACAGAACAGCTGATAATTAAACATTATATAGTGAAACATAATGAAATTGGGTTAATCTAAAACAAATACAAAAAAACATGCATCCTGAATAAAAATATAACTATCTTGAAGGGAAAAGTTACCAATTGTGCACGATTATTCATTTTTGTCGATGAAAGTGTATGTTTCATATAAACAGATTTTATTAATATGAAAAGACAAATTTGTAATGAATGATTAGTGAATGATTAGTAGAATGACTAAAACCTTATATTTCTGCATCCACACACTCCGGGGTTTATTATAAAATTTGTTTAAAACGTTTTACAAAGAATTATTATTCAACCAAACTTCAATATATTAACACAGTGAAGGGATAAATCTGTTAATATCAAAGAATATTCAGTATTAGGCTGATGCATTTGTCCATCCTGGAGGCTGTTGGGAAACTGCTGATTATCTCCTTCTTGTTCCTAATATTGGAAGGCAATTCACATCATACATTCCTATCTCACCTGAGAGCAAATTTTTCCTTTGGTTCTCACGCATAAAGTTATCAATATAATGCTCATAATTATCAATAACGTCATCATACTGTGTATTTAGAATAAAAATATTCACCTGTTGCCTGCTTTACATTACATTTCAAATATTTATACCAATCAGTTATTTCCATTCATGAAAACACATACGTTACAATATCAAATCCCTCTCAATGGACGCAGCTAATCTGCCCCTCTATACAGTTGTAATCCTGACCAAAAACTATCCAATCACAATTTGTACACATTGTATCGTTTAAACTTACTGAATGCCATTTTGGAAGGAACATTTCTATTCCTTTCTGTTGCAGACTCGGTATTATTCCGATTCCAAGTGGGCTATTCAGAACAACTGAAAAGATTCGGAACATTATGGGTATTTCTGGAATATTATTTTATTCCTGAATCACTGAATACTGCAAAACACAAACCTCTAAGGGTTAATACACATTGAAGCAGCTGACACATCACATCACACATAGAACAGACCCTCGCACAGTGGAGCGCACAACCTACCTACCTCGGTATCAGTCGAAGCTCTACTGTTGTTGTGTACAGTAAATGTGCTGTAAATATTTTTAAAATGATAAGTGGTAGTAGTAGTGAAGATGAAGTATAACATCTTTTGTTTGTGAAATGAAATATTTCTTCAATTCAACACAATATTTCTTACGTTTAGAGAGAGCTAATAATATCCAGTAAACATAACATATCAGGTTTGATTTTAAAAGAGAGCTTAGTATAAAGATATAGACAAATCATTAGACCATAGATAAAAGACAGTGAGAGAGACAAACAGATAAACAGTGAAGATGCCCATATATAAACAGTGACATTACATGCCCATAGATCAAAATATAATAATTTAAGAGTGTGATGTGAACGACAACAAGATCGAGTATTCATATTTGTCGGTTGGCAACTCTGATAGAGTTTGGGCGCTTCTTCCTTCTACGCTTGACCTTTGAGCAGTGGGGGTCGCATCTGTAAATGGTTCCCGTCTAAAGTTGGGATGGAACAAAAATTTTATATTCATTGTTTGTAAAGTGAGTTAAAATGTCCAAATAATAATTTAGGTACGTACCTTTTAAAAAACGTCAATTCCTATTCCTGTTCTTTGTTCTAGATGACCGGTTTCGATCTTTTGTTTCAGAAGATGCGTACCTAAATTATTATTCGTACAACCTATTCCGGAGGCTAAAATACCTAAAATGTATAAAATGTCTAGTATGGTCTAATACATCAGCGATTCAAAGAAAATTCAAGGAATCGAAAGGATTTACTTAGATATTTATGGATGAACAATCAATCAATCAATCATTTGTTGGTCTCTTTGACAAATATTTATATAAGACAAGTCAACAATATAACAATACTAACAATATAAATATGTAACTTACAAAAACAATAACCATACAATAAAACATATACATGTAACCAATACTAGTCATTTAAAAATCTACATAGAATAATTCACAGTTTTTTAATAATTTCATTTCCGCTGAGGACAAAGTAACAATAATAAAAACTCACAATAGATAATAACAACAACAATAATAATTAATTATAATAATAACAACAATAATAGAAAACCTTTAAGGACCCAACCAAGAACATGTGAAAGGGAAGATCAGACTTCACATTCAGAGGATCTTCAAAGGGAACTAGACCCAAAATCATGGCACATAAACTCCTCCACAGAGTAAAAGGATCCAGACAACATTAGTTGTCTAAGGCTGTTTTTAAAAGAATTTAAATTTTGTATCTTTTTTATTTTAATGGGAAGATTATTCATGAATAAAGGACCTGCTTGCAAAGGAAGTTTACTATATAAATTCAACCTGTGCCGATTAGCACGATAGTTGCAAGCGGTCCTGGTGTTATAATTATGTATGTCCTTGTTCTGAACAAGATCACACTTATATTTAAAATAGAGAATTACTTCCATTATATACATACTAGTAAGTGTTAAAATTCTCAATTCTCTAAAGTATTTTTTACAAGATTTTTGTTTATTTATACCTGCTATAAGCCTTATAGCTTTTTTTGTAGGACAAACACTCTTTGCATATTCTGAACTGATGAATTCCCCCAAAGTAGAAGTCCATAGCTCAGATGTGGGTATATTAGACCATAGTAAGCTGTTAAAAGAACTGAAGAGTTACAATATAATTTTAAATTTCTTAATCCAAATATTCCTGAACTAACTTTAGCACTGATGCTATTGACATGATAGTTCCAGGTCAGCTTGTTATCTATGGTAAGACCCAAGAACTTTATTGAATTTACTTCTTCAAGTTCTTTTTCTCCAAGAAAGACACTTAATGTCTAAAAAGTGTTTGGTTTTAAACTAAAATTCAAATATTTGTTTTTTTCTGGATTGATTACCAAATTATTTTCAGTGAAATACTGATAAGTAGCATTGACCTGTACAAAAGCCCTTTGCTCTAGATTTTGGAGAGAATCTGCTTTGAATATTAAAGTTGTATCATCAGCAAATTGAATTAATCTATCCACATATACTGCTGATGACAAATAATTTATAAAGATTAAGAACAAAACTGGTCCAAGAACTGACCCTTGAGGTACACCATATTTTAATTTCGACATTTTAGACAGCCTTCCTGCAACAGTAACACATTGTGTTCTATTGTAAATAAACGATTCTAGCCACAGAAGTGGCTGTCCTCGAATGCCAAGTCTTTCACATTTTGTAAGTAATAAATTCAAATCAACACGGTCAATCATCTACGCAGACACAAGGCATGTGTAATAATAAGTGCACAATTGAATAACTATTAATAAACAGTGGGGTATAGAAATTTCTTATTCTTTTTTATGTGTAAAGCGAAGTATCGACCAGCTGGTATGTAAAATCATAAATCTTAATTTTTTCTCTCTCTTAGAAATAACCTAAGATAGAATCACCTTTGAATAAGTTGGTATTTTACATGTTTTTTCTTTAATATGTTGTTTTTTTAATAAACAATGTGTAATTTAGTCTAAACTACACTGCATTTTTTTCTCTTTGATTACTCCTTACACCCTGAGGAGTAATTTTAATTACATTATTTACACCCCAAGACTTCAGAAGAGGAAGAAAATAAAAAGGTAGAGTAATACTCGTAAAAGTTAAATAATTTTGTGTCTTTTGCTAAATTAAATTTTTTTTAATAAAACGTTGCAAAATAGCACAGACAACTTGGGGCAATTTTAAGTTTAACTAAATTCAGTATTTTAAAAATGTTTGTGATCAAAACGTTGCACATATTAAAAATGCATCTGTAGTTGCAAGGTTGAAGGTTTTAACAAAATATAGAACCTCTAAAAGAACGTTTTTGTTTTTTTTAATAATACACAGATAATAATATAATTAACAATAAATAAAATAAACAGCTAATGAACGCACCTGTTACTCCAACTCATTTAGTTACTGCCTTCCATTCCTTGGCAAGGATTGTGGCCCTTGTGCCATTTATTTCAAAATAATTGGTTTGGATTGAATTGACATTATCAATTCCCCTTTTTGTCGCTCATAATCCTTATATATAATTCTGTAAGCAAAATTTTAGATTCAAAATTGTGGGAATTTGGTAAATTGAAAGGTGTCAAATTAAAGGTATCGACTCAAGGAACGAGGGAAAAATATAAGTTTTTTTCTCAAATTAAAAACTAAATAGTTTTTGAGTTCCCCGAAAAACGAAAAATCCCCATAAGAAATACATGAGAATTTAAAAACGTCTGCTATGTTTACATTAAAACATTTGGTATTAAATAAATAAATTTAAAACATAAAACAGCTGTTCTGTAAAATAATACGACAGTTAAAGTGAATTATATTTTTAAATAAAATCTGCTACTTATTAACCTATAAAAGATACACGTTGACACACACATATAGAAACCTTATAAGTGTGATTTTTGGAAGGTTGTATGGCTGTCCTATTAACTCTTCATACATTTATACTAATATCAAAAAGAGGTAAAGGGGGTAATCTCTGGCACTACTGAACCGATTGAAAAAATAGTTTTACTGATAAAAAGCTACACTTTACCTGAGTAACATAGGCTATAATTCATTTAGATAAAAACCTTTTTTTTATTTCAATACAGTATTTGTAAATTTAGTCGGAAAAAATTCTTAGGTTAGGCCTAGAATGATAAACCAACACATGTATTTACATTTATTACAATAGCAATAAATTGAATAAAAGTACAGCTGATAATATAGCTGTTTGTGCCAATATTTCCATTAACAGCTGATTTCAAAATTTGAAGCAATTATTTTTGTATTTCTAGATTTTAGGTTAGGGTTTTAAAGTGTAGACCTGAGCCTTGCTGGTTCTTTTAACCATTATTATAACTGCTGTTATGAAATATAAGAAATAATTTGATTTGAACATTTACCATTATTTATTATCTTAATTTTGAGGTTATTATTAATAATCATATAGCTTTATTATAAATAAAACATAGCATTGGTTTTTAGAAGGTTCCATTGGGGGTTGGCGTGCGGAGCACGCAGGGCTCTCCCCTAGTAACAAATATAAAACTGAAATTGTTTAAAACATTTGCAGTAAACAGCTTGAACACTCGAGATATCAATCGTTCTGTTTAGAGGTAGAGCGGTTGAGGGAAGTAAAAACAAAAAGGACCAAACAGAGGCACAGGCTCTGGTTCAAACTCGTTTGGTTCTATGTGTGAGATGCTAGGTTACGTTAAGTATTAGCACATTTAACACAATGGTTTCTATTTATTTGGAATCTGTGTTTTGTGTGATGTGTCAGTTGCTTCAATGTGTATTATCTCTAAGTATATTTATTGTTCATCATATGTTATGTTGTTTCTTTGTTGTGTGAAAAAATTGTAATGTCTAATTTTGTGGACATGAAATGCATTTAATTTCTCATTACAAAATCTTAATCTCGCGATTAACAATATTGTTATCAGGTTATCAGTAATGTCCATTTTTGGAATGATGAGAGATCTTTACACATGGTTTGTTTCATTATTTTTAGAGTAAAAAAAAAAAACTTCTTAATTATATGTCATTTATGATTAATCTCATTTAAACTAATCTACAGGTATTTTTAAGTACAGTATTTAAATATTAATATATACCTTCAGTTTGATAAGGTATTTTATACCTACAGTTTTATTCTATGTTTAGGACAAAATGGCCAAAGTGAGAGCAGAGGCTGTTTATGCTCTTCATCGTTTGCAAGATCCCAGTGATCCGTCCTGCCGTATCACCTCAGGTAAAAAAAATCATTTAAAATATTTATAGATATGTAAAAGAATGGACCTACAGTGTAGTATAGTTGGTACTGTCCCCATAGTAAAAGTTTCGAGACTTATATATTTACTTTTTGTTTGTTTGCCTTACTGGACTGGGTATAAATATTTCATAAATACCTGTGAATTACTTTTGGTGCTGCTCACAGTCCTGTTTAATGTCTCTATGTTTAATAAGACAACGTACGTTTCGCCTTTCGATCAGGCATTTTCAAGTCACTTTTAGAAATCCATAAACAACAATAATAAATAATGCTAATTATTGTTTATGGATTTCTAAAAGTGACTTGAAAATGCCTGATCGAAACGTACGTTGCCTTATTAAATTACTTATATAGGCCGATCTTTGGCAATCAGATGTCTTAAAAGTTTGGTGGAAGCTCTCTTTACCTGACTTTCCAATTCGTTCATGAATCGTGCATTAATTCTGTCTATTCAGCACATGCCAAACAAACCAACTATCGCAGAACAAAATAACATTAGATTTTGCTCTTTTTATGAGCCTTGACTCTCCTTTATATAGTAGTTGTATGCGAGAAGCTAGTAATAGTGACTTAGCCGCTGCTACTAGTGATGGTGAGTGAAGTCAGCAAGTGAGTCACAGGCTTTAACCCTGGAACTGGCAGAAGGCCATGCATGACCCTCTCTCAGTCGCAAAACGCAACAATTTCACACATTTGCGAAAATTTGCATATATTTACATAATCGATAATTTAACCCACTTAGAATCATCCAATCGTTATAAAACTGGCACCATTGGAAAGGAAATGAATTAAACTTTAATTTTTGTATTTACAACTTTTTCGTAAAACGTATATTTACATACGTAATCATCGTTTTAAAATATGCACATCGGTCTACAGCTCTTTCCGTGCGCGAATCTCCATACAATTGTACTGTTATTTTCCACTTCTTCAACGTTTAAGATCATCTAAACTAATATTTCTTTGGCAATTATAACGATACCATTGGATTCGTCAAGATTTTATCTTTCTGTCTTCCAATCAGATGTCACTATAAAATTAGTAATTTTCCTAACAATTACTGTAAACCCTTGCGATTGGACGTTTCTCAACCAATGAAACAGCCCATTTGTCAAGTCATTTTACGCCTACCATATCAAATGTTTTGACAGATTTCTTCATTTTGTACAGCAAAGTCTGAAGTTTGCAATGGTGTTAAATTAATAATCCAGAAATAACCGGTTTTTTGTCGGTCTAGACGACAATTGAAATATACAGAATTAGGACGTTCTGGTGAGAAAGTCTGGCGCGTGGATTCCCACGGTGTTTATATGACGCATGCTGCCCGTAGCATATCGACTGCCGACTCTTCATTAGATTGATGTCATTTTGTTATTCAAATAAATATAACTCAAACACTTTTGTGAACTAAGGAAAGACAAGTATACCGTTCTTTTCTTTGATTTATCCTCTACACTTTGTTATAATAATATTTCATTTTTGGGCAAAGCATATATTAGTAAATGACGTTACAATCTAGGCCTAGGTTTGTTACCAGTCGTGAACTTGGAACATAAAAACTGTTTTTTTCAAAATAAAAAATTCGAAATTGATAAATGTTTTCATACAGTTCTATTTAGAACTAAATTACGAAACTTTTTTACATTTATGAAAAAAATTACAAAAAATTTTTACTACTTTTTATGTAGGCCTAAAGTTGAACTTTTTCCTTTCGTTACTGAACATTTTTTGTTTCTTGAGCTAATAACTTTTACAATTAAAAAAAAACTAATTTTTAGTGGCATATTTGAATTCTTTGGAGTTTCTTCTACAAAAAAGCTATTGAACACTTTTGGATTGGGGTTCATTTATTATTTTTGGCGAATTTTTAAAAATATGCTTGCAAAACGCTAAAAACGGGCTGGCCAATTTTAGCTTTAACCATGCCAGTTCCAGAGTTAAATACAAATGTAATAAAATGATTAACTGTATTTGTTGTAATAATATCTTCATGAATAACTTAAATGTTTTCAGTTTTCCTTTATCATATGAAATGTGATCCTAGTCACGAAGTCCGTTGTGCGATAGTGAAAAATATAGCAGTAAATAAACGGACACTACCCTATGTTTTAAAGCGAATCCATGATATCAAAGATGTTGTTCGTAGAGCGGCTTACATGGTGGTGAGTAAGCTGACTGTACAGCGATTCAGTATTCGTCAACGTCAAACAATTCTCCAAAGTGGATTGAATGATATGTTTGGTGAGTCTTTGTAAGTTTATGTGAAACTAAAATTAAGTATTAAAAATAGATGCCTTAATAAATACAGTATTAAAAATTTTAAATTAAATTAAAATTATTACCATAAATTTGGAATTATTAAAAATTATTACCATAAATTTGGAATTATTAAAAATTATTACCATAAATTTGGAATTATTAAAAAATATAGAATTTCTAAGAAATAATAGAGAATATTTGAGGTTCTAGATGAACGAGTAGATTGATATTTAAAACTTTGTGTTTATGTATTTTCCATTAAGTCAGCCTTTTTCTATTATTTATAAGACAAGTAATTCTCGGGTATGTTTCAAATTTCATTCTGTGCTTCTTGCAGTCCTACACCTAAAACAATTTAAGTGACATTACTAGCTTTCAGTAGAATTTAGCAAATTCAGCCCTGTAAATTTACCAATGACATTTTTGTTAATTAATAATTTTAATGAATAATATGATATAGGTATTGTATTGTTAAAAATATAATATATCTATACATTTATTTATTACAAATCATAATTTTTTTATTTATAATATTTGAATTATGGCATGTGTTGATAGTCGTGTACCCACTCTTGGGTGTTATGTATATAAAAATTTAATTTTAATATTGGAAGATGACAAGGGGCGGTTACAGGGCCGTAACTAGGAGATTTGTCGGGGGGTGTGGGGGCCAGTTTGCCACCCCACCCCTCCCCCCCACTATTAAAATATAATACCTCCATAAGCTATTTTTTTAGGTAGTTGAAATTACACACCATATATGTAATATCTATGTTATGAAGAAGTTTTATTTATGAAAAATACTTATTTATTACATTAATACACTTATACATGAGTAATACAAATAATTTTTTTGTATTTGTAACTCAATTGCAACTACGCAAAAAATTACGCTTAAATTGTCACTATAGCTTGGTCTGAAGTTGGAATGTTATGTATTGTACCTAAATTTGAATTCTTCGAGCTTTCTTAGCTGCAAATGTACTGATGATGTCGTCAAAGTTGATAAGGGAAACACGTTGGTGTTCAATTGATATTATGCTTAGATTCGAGAGTCTCTCCTGTCCCATTGTACTTCTCATGTAGTTTTTGATGATTTTTAGTTTGCTAAAACTTCGTTCTAAAGATGACACAGTAACTGGCAGCGTGAGAAACATTCTCAGTGCGGTAGTGATGTTCGGGTAGCCTTCCTCCAGTTTATTTTCATAAATAAAACTTATCATTTCTCTTGATGTGGCTTCTTTTAATTTATCGTCAACTGATAAAGCGTGGTGCTTGAAAATTTCTATTTCAAATTTAAATTCTTCATTGTTGAGATCCGTAGTGTAGATGTTTGCCAATTATTTTGCTTTCATTTTTAGATCTTTTACTTGCATTTCTTTGATTCAAACTCCATTCAAAAATCCTAACTTGCTGTTTATGTTTATGTTGTCCTTACCTGATTTTTCCCTTGAGCCTTCATCTTTATTAACATTAGGTTTTGTAAAAAAAGCTTTTAATTTTGGTGGAGCACATCACTTTCTGTTTTCCTTTTTTCTTTATCAAGTTTTCTATACTCAGCTCTACTGAGTCATTTTCTGCCATCCATAATTTGGAAACTGATAAAAACGCAGCTCAAAATGTACAAAACAATTCCGTTTTCCAAACACTGATAAACGGTAACACTAATAACTAACCAACACTGAAAAATAACTAAATGTAAATAAAATAAAACAACTGTCGGTTCGTAGAAACCCACGCAAACAACACAACTGTAGTTGTGGCAACTGGCAACAGAGAGCCCAATGTTATTTCAAGGGGTAGTGGGTGACGCATCGTATCAAGGCCACACTGTTTTCCCGCCCCCGACCCGGCTGCCGAGTGCTCAGGCTACTAATTCATACCAGTAGCAGGCATAACACTCACTGCAGACCCAGAGCTGTGTTAATTCTTGTGTCTTATGAATTAACTTGGTATACAGTATAATAAAGTTTATAAATTATGCAAAAAATCTAATAAAATTAAACAATTTGATTATGATATTATTATTTTGAAAAGTTTTTAATAACTTATTATTTTTTTATAAACTTTTCAAATTTTGACGCCCTCTGTAAACTGCCGCCCGGGGCACGTGCCCCCCTGCCCCTCCCTAGTTCTGGGCCTGGGCGGTTATGAGGATTATTAAAACTCATAAACAATGTTTGAACATTGCAAGCTTTAAAAACAAAATATTAAATTTACTTTGATTTCATGCACAATTTAGCCTTTTATCATTATTACTAACTGAAAGATATGATAAGACTACTTAAGTTTTAAAATATGCTAAATGAAATATAGTAGACATTTGGAAAATTTTAAGTAAGACATAGGTGATCTGAAAGTACCTATGGAATTTAACTATTAACATATACAGGTGTGCCGTATGTAGGCAGCCAAACTTCTGGAGGTCATTTCAAAGGTCAAAACAAACAAAAAAATGTCATATGAACATATATGGTCTCTCTCGCTCCGTTTTCCGTCTATCTGTCTGTATGTGATTTTTACAAAAAGCTTAATATCTCAGAAGTTACTGAAGATAAAATCATGAAATTTGTATGAATCTTGGTCTTGATAGTTTACATATTCCTTAAAAATTTCATTTTTGTACAACATTCCTTTTTAAAATGGCGGCCATTTAAAATTTTTAAATATCTTAAAAACCTTAAATTTTAGTAAAAACCTGTACGATATAAAAATGTTGAAGAATATAGTCCTACAAATTATGGTATGAAGATTTTTAAGATCGGACAACTATTAACTGAGAAATTGAAATGTTTATCAAATTAAAAACTTGCTTGTTATTGCTCAGAATTCAGAAATAGTGAAAGTAAAACAAAAACCAAGAATAATATTATTTTTGAACAATAATAAAACCACATACAATGTTGCACAACTAAAGCCCAAATTCAAATGTCAGGTAGTTTTATTTTACACATATTTATTCTCAAACATAGTGAAAGCTGTATTTCGATTGTACTTTTTTCCAGCTATTCAATTATGCCTGCCTGCCTCCCATCAATAATTTTAATGCTGTATTGTTTGGGTGATATTTGAGATTTGTATGCAATTTAAAAAGTTTGTAAGTAGATGATTTATTACTGTTGTTGCTGATTACAGTGTTTCAATTACATTTACATATATTATACTACATGCTTTAAAATCAATTTCTGACAACTTGCTTTTACACTTTATTTTCAGCTTTGGTGAGAAATTGGATTGTTGAGAGAATGCTTCCTGCATGGTTAGACGCTTACAATTCAAATTACATAGAGTTTTTGCAGTCTATAAATGTTGAATCTTTCACGGACACTAGCATAAAAGTTTTGAAAGCACTGTTTACGTAAGTTCAACTGATAAGTTACACAATTTTCAATTTTGATGAAAAATACCCAATAATCGGTTTGGCCAATAGTTTTTATATATAAGAGGTATAACAGATAGTGTGATTTATGAAATCTGAAAAGTCATTTCTTAGTTAAAATTATTCTAAAAAAATGAGCGCCACACATATGTCGTTGAATTTTGTGTGAAGTTATATTTTGTAAATGTTAAATAAGTAATTTTGGTTGTAGTTTTAAATTTATTTTGTATTAATAATGCATTAATCAATTTAAAACCTTTTAAATTTTTTACTATTCAAATTCAGTAACAAGAGATTTTTATGGACAAAACCATTTTAATTGACTTTTCAATAAATAAATGTTCAGAAACAAAGTTGAACGTCTGCGCTCACTGGAGTTTGCTAAAAAATCTGTTTTAAATATTACGAAGAAACATAATTGATGAAGAAAACTGCTGTTCAAATATATACATATTGATAAGAAGCAATAACTTATCAAAGAATTATTACTGTTTCAATACAACATAGAAATTATTTACGACAAAGAATTACAGCGACTTAAATCTGTCTATTGTTTTGTTGAGTCGGATGGATTCTCCCCTCTTTTCTGGGTGGCAATTGACATCAAACATTCCAAATTCGCTTGAGATCCGAATTTGACCTTGGGTTTTCGCGTATAAAAATATCAATAACAATATGCGAGTTATCAATTTCTAAGCATTTTTATGAATATCATTATTAACAACATCATCAAACTGCGTATTAAAAATTTAATGTGCACAAGTTGTCTGCTTTACGTTATATTTTAAATATTTATAAAAATTAAATATTTCAACTTTTTATTCATGAAAACACATGTTACAAAAGGACGAAAGAAAAGTTAAAATTGGAATCATTCGTCTCTAGTACAAAGGCGTATCAAATCTTAAATGAAGGTGATTATGATTGGTGCATGGAATTATGAACTAATAAACCTACATTCAAGATGAATGGATGTGTGATTAGACTCAGCAATATATTGGTTGTCTGGTATCTAGATCTGGTGATATAAAGAAACGTTTGAATGCTCATTGTATAATTGGATGAGGTAATTTCTTATATCTTATTTCTTTGATGAGACTGTTATATTTTTTAATTTAGCTAACCAACCAAAATAAGTACATAATAATTAAAAGAATTACACTAGAGCATCGATTATCCAAACGTCACTTGTCCGAAATGTCAGTCATCCGACGCTCTAGATAAATGTTCTAGCTAAATTTCACAGAGGTAATGAATGTTACCTGTACGTGATCTTGGCTACAAAACCTTAGAACTAAAACAAAAAGAAATACAATTAATGAATTACAATTTTCCAGAAAAATACTTTCATCACAAGTGAACTTATTTATATAATATATGTAACAAAACAAAATTAGAAGTATTTTAGTTAAATCAACATACTGTTACATATTACAATTTATTAGGAATTCAATGATAACCATTTTTTAAACTTTATTCTTCTTGATCTTTCACAAGTTAAGACTTTAAAGTCATTAGGCAGACTGTTATAAATATGAATTGCTCTTATAAAACTTTTCTTCATACTGTTTCGAATGTAGGCGAAAAGGGAATGAGCTTACTCCTAGCAATACTAATTGAGTTTGAGAATTTATCTTTAATGGGTTATATATTTCCAGTGCTGATATTTCCAATTTAGTGTAACAGACCCTCGCTGCCCGTCCGGCTCACCTGCGTCCGGCTCCTCCAGCGATGGCGTTTTCCCTGGTCGGGCTGCGCCTTCGGCTCTCCCGCGAGCCTACGGGTGTTGTCAGGATGGTTGTTGGTGAGAAGGATCTTTAAAGAAAGCGGTAAACGGGTAGTTGATTTAACATTGTTTATTATAACAACTCTCTGCTGGTCCCTTACTAAACTAAACTAACATTAAACACATAAGGCAAAGGCAAGAATAATTCCCCCCATTTATGAGTCTACTCACGGACGCGGTTGCTCTCAGACTGACTGTTGCATCTCTTGATGGTTTCAACTAACGTCCCCCCCCCTTACTTTACTCTAAACCTCGATCTCAGCAATATAATAAGCCTGCATCTCTACCTAATCTATTCTATTACTTTATATTACATTATTATTATTATTATTAAATATTACAAGGTGGAGGTTACTTGCCTTTCAACTAGTTTAGTTTCCAATTTAGATAGTAAACAACATTTGATTGTTACATAATTCTGTCAGTGCAACTGGAAAATTATCCTATCTGTTAACAACTGTACCCTATTAAGAAAACATTGATATTTCAGCAGGATGACACATTGCCAGGAAGAGTTGTTAGGACTTTTAGGAAAAAGATGTTGAAAGAATTGATCAGCACAAAAGGAAGATCCTAAATGCCTCATTTTACAACAGACATAATGTAGATGATCTATTCTTTATGAGGAGGGTGGTAAAAAATACAATTTAGTCTGTGAAAACAATTTAATAAATCAAATAAATCTAAAAACCAAAGAAATGTTTAAACATTAAAGGGCGATCCAACAGTATTAGGGTTCACTAAGATTTGTGTTTGTGTCTTATATTTAAACTTGTGTTAATAATAATAATAATATATTATGTTTTAAGGAAACAGCATGTAGTACCCCTGGCTTCAATGGGAATCGAAGAGAAATTAATCCCCTATTCCAAATTGTCTTCAGAGAGGGTGTGCTTCTGGCGAGCTTTAGCTGAGTATCTAAAACCCACAGATGATTCTTCAGAAGAAGATTTAAAACAGTTTAACAATGTGCTGCCCGATCTAACACCATTTACACAATATATTCATCAGTATGTATTTTCTTACTTAACAAATTTAAATGTGATTTATAATAATAATTATAGCATACCTTGGGATATGGCTGTTATGTAGTAATGAATAACCATACTAAATTGCAATTAATTTGGTTTGAAAAAGAAAAACATCTGAGAAATATTTTTGTAACCAGAAACATAGTTTTGTTCAAACTTTCAAATTTGTTTGGAACATTTTAGTAAAATATCAGATTATGTGATTTATAAAACATACTCTTTATCTTAAAAATGTTATCGGTTTTATTTAATGATTTTTAAACTCAAGATGGTATTTAATTAGAATTTAAAAGAAGTATTAAGAATTCTTCAATCATTTTTAGATGAATCAATAGTGATTGTTTTCAGTTTTTACATAGAAATTCTTTAAAAAATTCTTATCTTGTCCAAATTTGAATTAGAAATTATTGGGTTGCGTTTAAATGAATTATTTTCTATTTTGCCCATTTTGAAATGATGGCTGACCAAAGTTATAAAGTTTCTCCTTGTATTATGATCAAAAGAAATATGTATTTAGGAATTTGGAGTAGGAGTTTGGGGCTCTCATAAAATGGCTCCTTGTTACAAATTCCTTAGTAAAGAGAGCAAATGGTATTTACCATTGAACATTTTTAAAGTACAAGGTACATTTTTTTAAACCCATAACTCTGTGTCAATTGTCATATACAAAAGTACTTCTCTTATGTATATATTTAAAATAAACTTTACAAAATAATAAATTATTTTATTAAATATTTTTTATATAAATTGGGCTATGTAGATCAGATCCCCAGATTTATAAGAACTTATAAAAATAAAAGAAGAGTTTAACACAAATCAACAAAACTCATATGTGAAGCAGGTTTTTTAAGTGAGGTCCATTATAAAGTAAAAATAAGAGTCACAAATATAAACAAACTTTAACTATAAAACTAAACTAGGCTACA
>JAGFPH010005353.1:59379-80321 GCA_018207615.1 Philaenus spumarius
GTCACAAATATAAACAAACTTTAACTATAAAACTAAACTAGGCTACATGTACGTGCCTTTTTTTCTGTACAGTTGCTTTTTACTTTAACACATTTTCATAGTGTTTCACCAGCTCCTTAATTCCCTCTCCAAAAGGTTTTGGATCCTGTGGTTTAAACAATTCAATTAAAATATTCTGTTTGATGTCATTTTCAAATCGTGGCAGTACAAGCTAGAGTTAAAGAGAAGAAAGAATATAATCACTAGGAACTAGACCAGGACTTTGTAGTGGATGTCTACAGACTCAATGAAATCGTGTTTGGTCAAGCATTGCCATGTAAAAACACTCAATTCCACAAAATTAAACCTGATTCATTAGTACTGTTATTTTGGAGATTAATTATGATAGGTGTACATTCTTTCCCAGTTCTGCGTCATCGTCTGGTCTTTGCTGACACTGATTGATTCGTTTTAACGTTTGAATATGAAATCCAAATTTCATCTCTTGTAACAATTTTATCAAACAGTACAGTACCCATATTTTGGTACTGCTACAAAAATTCATACTCTCCAGTAAGATGTTTCTGCTTGTGTGTCTTAGCTGTTCTTCTTGCACTCAATTTTTTCAGTAAAAGTTACCGGTTGTGAAAGTGCAGTGAATTGATGTACTTAAAATTTTGTTTTCTATCTTCAACTAAATCATAGATATGGCGTACAAGTACATTCTTCTTTAGGAATGTTTGTTCACCCTTCTTGAATTAAACAATACCACCGTCTTACTTTTGTGTCATTTATAATCGGCCCATAAATGTCACAAATTTGCTGTGAAATTTTTCTGCCGAACTATATATTGTCTTATAAATTTGGATTATACCTCACATTTGAATGGCTTTGTTTGTATGTAACTGAGAAGTTAGCATACTTCCCTCAAAGCCAAGGACTACCTGTTTGAATCCGGCTAAAAAGCATGGATATTTGTCTAATAGGAAAAAAATTACTTAACTATATTGTTGCTGCTGGATATTGATTAACATAAACATGCTACTCTTTCACCATCTTACATGAAGTTTGTATGCAGCAATTAAAAAAATAATAGTTACCCTACTTTAAAAAAAACATGCCATGAAATACAGGTCACATTCTAAATGTTTAAGTGATTAAAAAAAATTCCTTTTACTTTCTCACTATACTATAGTATAGAGAAAGTATAGTGATCGCAAAAAAAATCGATGTTGAGATTTTTGTGGAAATATCCGTTTTGGGACCCCCTGAGTCCAAAAAAGTGGTTTTTACAAAATGTCTGTCTGTATGTCTGTCTGTATGTCTGTATGTCTGTATGTCTGTATGTATACAAAGCTAGAGAGAAAACTATTAAATCGATTTCAACCAAATTTGCACCAGACATGTCCAGTACGCCTGTATAGATGCACGAAAAAGGGTTTTGAACAATTTTGAAAAACCCCCTTTTTGGCCAAAAAACCCCCAAAAAATCAGTTATTTGTTTTATATAAAAAAACGGCTCTAACGATTTTGATAAAACTTGGCTTATTTGTAGCTTTTAATGTGCCCTACCATATACAAAAACCCGCATCTTTCTAAAAATTCTCGTTTAGCTAATAATAATAATAATAATAACTGATTTTGGGGGGTTTTTTGGCCATAAAGGGGGTTGTTTTTCAAAATTTTTCAAAACCTTTTTATGTGCATCTATAAAGACCTAATTGACGTGTTTGGTGCAAATTTGTTCGAAATCGATGGAATATTTTTCTCTCTAGCTAATAATAATAATATTTATTAGTTAATCGCCTACTTTAATAAAAGTATACAAAGCTAGAGAGAAAACTATTCGATCGATTTCAACCAAATTTGCACCAGACATGTACAGTACGCCTGTATAGATGCACGAAAAACGGTTTTGAAAATTTTTGAAAAACAACCCCCTTAATGGCAAAAAACCACCCAAAAAATCAGTTATTATTTTTTTGTAAAAAAACAGCTCTAACGATTTTGATAAAATTTGGCTTATTTGTAGCCCTTAACGTACCCTACCATATGCAAAAAACCGCATCTTTCTAAAAATTCTCGTTTAGCTAATAATAATAATAATAACTACTTTTGGAGGGTTTTTTGGCCATAAAGGGGGTTGTTTTTCAAAAATTTTCAAAATCTTTTTTCGTGCATCTATACAGCCCTAATTTACGTGTTTGGTGCAAATTTGTTCGAAATCGATCGAATAGTTTTCTCTCTAGATAATAATAATAATATTTATTAGTTAATCTCCTACTTTAAATCACCTCTCCTACTCCACCTACAATTTTGAAGTCACTGTGAATCTGTTTAATAATTTAAATATGTTTGTGAGAAAGTATGTGCCAGTTCCTGGTACCGTTTATTGTAATTTACCTTTGTTTAAACAGATATTTCTTTGCTTCAAAGAAAGCTGAGAGAGAAAATGCACCCACTGAATTTATTCTTGTTCAACTTCTTCATATGACTGAGTTGTACGACTTCTCAGATGAAGTAGGCAGGTATAGTAGTGTTTGGAATATACATTTAGTCCTAACCTATTGTCTTTTAATGTTCGATCATGACTGACTTTATTTGTTACATTAATAAGATCCTAGGAACCTATGTATTTGGAAATTGTACTAAATTTTGAGTGTACAAATATTTGGCTTTAGTCCAACCTTTTTAGAATGGAATGAAACTTAACACAAATTCTCACAAATATTACTCCAACCCATTTCAACGGCAGTGTTGTCATCCTCAGTGATGCATGATCTACAAGAGCTATTCAGAAATTAGCTAGTAAATTCAACTGGTTGTCACAGGATACACATTTTTAACTTCCCGATACCAATAAAGGGAAGTTATTGATTTCGGTCCGATTTTCGAAAGTCGAGTTTTCATTAAATCTCCACGTTTCGAGGTCCCAGGAAGCCATTCTGACTATTCCCGCCGAGGTGTCCGACCGTGTGTGTGTGTGTGTGTGTGTGTGTGTGTGTGTGTTTGTAGGACGTATCACACGGGGAGATTTACAAGTACGCACAACACGTAACGGGGAGGTAAAACTAGATGGGGAGATCCCGTTACGTCTAACCAATATTTTCAGCGTATAAACCGGTTTTTCGGTCTTTAGAGCATATTTCACTGCTTTTCTCAAATCCTCCTCGTTTGACATGCTGGGATACAAACACACTATGCACTCCTACTTACAATTGGTATTTGTAGGCTGCGCTGCGATCGCTCGTATTCGCACGGCATCCACTCTTAGTCGCATATACGGGGAGTTGACTTCTTTTGTTATTATTTAGACAAAGTCTAGAAGGTTTTTTGCTGTTAGTCGGAAACTCAATATTTGTTTGCTATTATTTGTAGTTAGAAAGTGATGGTTCAGTCATTTTCCTTCCGTTCAGTAGCACAGAGCCCTTATTATTAGGAGAGTTTCGTTTTTAACCGTTGTATTCAGTCAATATATTCTTTTTTATATTTGTTTGAATAATTATTATTATATTTCTGTATGATTTTCTTTAATAAATTAATTTTAATTTCATACATATACAGAGGTGCTGAAAAGTCTGGAGACGGTTTAATATTTCGTATTTAAGGGAAATTTGAAGGTAGCTGTGATTGAGGAACCTACTCTATGTAAAAATTCTATTTTATTAAGATTTCAAAATATTTATCCGCCATCTTGAATACAACTTAATTTTTTTAAATAGGAAGGTGGTCATGTGATACATTAATTCGATGTAGAATTTCAAGAGAAAACCAACGATGAAATTTGAACATCCATATCTTTAACCGACTAAAAATGGCGGCCAAAAACCAACAAAGTCGTGTTTTCCGATGTTGTCCTATTTTGCTGTACTATTTTTGTTAAATATTAATTATTATTCTTTTTGGATTTGTAATTAAATAAGCTTTCAAACGATATGCTACACAATGCTATTTGGGAGTATTTAAAATTTTTGAGTTTCAGCCATTTTGATTTTTTCAAAATTGATTTCGAGTGGTTCAACCATATACGTTGTTTTTAAAGCAGCATGACGAAAATATTTTTTGTATGTCATGTTGGTCATGGTTTTATATTTTTCTACACACACGATTTTTGAATACAAAACGAATCAAACAAATAATTTGTTGATCACATTCACGGCAGTATGAGCTAATATCCCTTTGTTTTCCCTGCACGGGAAAAAATATTTGTTTTTAATTACAAAAAAAAAATACTTAACGTTGCTTCCATTTCTTATTGAATTATCACTTATCTCTAGTTATTTGGTATATTATTCTACCGTTTAATAGTTAAATTGTTTACTTCTAAGGTATTTTACATGTTTACTTATTTATTTATCATAATTCCACCAAGCTTCCTCTTTGCCCTTACCCATTCTTTTCCTCGTAGCGTCAAGATACGAATTAAGAATTTGGTAATAGTAAATTACAATTAATTGCATGAAAAAAAGTTGAATTTCGTTAATTTACAATAACAATTCGAATTTCCACCACATAAGATACCAGTACATTTAATTTTTCAAATAGTTTTCTTTTTCCTATAATTTACTATAGTTCATTTCACCTCAGCGTGAGGCAAATATAAATGACCGTAATAAAACCCTTACCCTCAGGCCTATTGTGCGACATCGGGGATGGGCACTTGTCGTCTGCCTTTGTATTAGAGTTATTGCTGTTTGTCCCAGTGCCATTATGCAAACTTTTTTAATTGAAAGAAAAACTTAAAACAAAATATATCATTCGCTGTGTTTTGATCGCGTGATTATTTTTATACCAAATATGAAGTAAATCGGTTGATTTTGGGGAAGGAAAAGTAAATAATTAAATCCTATGTGTTTTCAAATATTTTTTATCATCATGAATACGGAAATAAATTTACATTGAATAATGATGTTGAGTTTTATAAAAACCTCTTACTTACTACTGTACACAATAATCATCACCTTATAGTGGCCTGACATGCTTAACATTGTCGTTAATCAAACAATAACCAAGGCTTTATGTTTTGAATTGAAAACTCATAAAAAATACTTTACTCTTTATTTGGGCATTGGGCATTGAAAATTGACAACAAAATCAACCCAAGTATTATTAAATAAGCGTAAGTCCTTATAAGGGAATATATTAAATTTATATGGCACACCTACGTCATTGAAATAAATAAACTAATATTACTCTATTGACCACATTAGACTAATAACTTAATGAACCAATAAAGTAGCTATTTTTCACAAAACTAGATAGTTCAAAGAAATTTCAAGATTTCCGTTAAATATACTGTATTAGTCAAATTATATTAAATTTATAAATTAAATTAAAGATAAATAATAGACTATCATTAATGATGTACTTGTTTCGCCTGTCCCTAAATAGCCTATTAAAATTTTGTTTAGTGTGCAAGTAGCTAGAAGGAATAGCCTATGTTTAATTTTTATCCGTGCTATGTACTGCAATAAGATGTGTAATTTTATATTTTCGTGTAGCCCATGCTCTGTTTGTCTATAATATTAAGATGTATTTAATTTTAATTGTATTTTATGCTCGATGTATATAGAACAGTTATTTAATAGTTTTACTTAATGTCTATATTTTAATACTGCATTTAATTAACAAAAAAACTGTCAGGCCACTATAATGTGATGATTATTGTGTACAGTAGTAAGTAAGAGGTTTTTATAAAACTCAACATCATTATTCAATGTAAATTTATTTCCGTATTCATGATGATAAAAAATATTTGAAAACACATAGGATTTAACTATTTACTTTGCCTTCCCCAAAATCAACCGATTTCCTTCATATTTGGTATAAAAATAATCACGCGATCAAAACACAGCGAATGATATATTTTGTTTTAAATTTTTCTTTCAATTAAAAAAGTTTGCATAATGACACTGGGACAAACAGCAATAACTCTAATACAAAGGCAGTCGACAAGTGCCCATCCCCGATGTCGCACAATAGGCCTAAGGGTAAGGGTTTTATTACGGTCATTTGGTTTTGCCTCACGCTGAGGTGAAATGAACTATAGCTGGCCAGATCCGGTTTTCACGGATAGACAAATCAAAGTTAAATGTATAATAACCAAAAAAATATATATCAATAAATATATTATACTATGTATTTCTTATGGGGAATTCTAGTAACTTTGACCTCCCTAAACCCCCCCCCCCCCCCGCTAAAATTTCGAATTTTTAAAAACATTTCTTAGTGATGTTTTACCTACGGCCCTTAAGGAAGCTACATACCAAATTTCATTCCAACCGTTCGGTGGTTTTTGAGATTTCGTGATGAGTGAGTCATTGAGTGGATTTGGATTATATGTATATAGATTGAATAATATTGCTTATGAATGAAACATATTTTTAAAACTTACTACACTTAATTAATATCCTTTATAATTAATTACTGGTTCTGATAATGTTAAGATTAGTTACAACTTGTATTCAAGACTATAGGGCCCCATGCTCGCTTCGTACCCACGCGGCAACTCACAGCAAAGCATATGCAAACAGATTATTGTTACTTTAATACTTTTACGGGAATGACGATTAAATATTACAGATATTTTTTTTTAAATATTACAGGGCAATTTTTAAGTTATAAGATATGACCAAAATGTATACGGTATGTAAAAATCGTATGTGTAGAAAAATACAAACCTATGACCAGCATGACCTACAAAAACATATTTTCGTCATACTGCTTCAAAAATCTCAATACATGTATTGAGGTGCTAAAGTAACTCTTTTAGGTCCTAGGACCAAAAAATATCAGCTGTTGTCGAGGACATCAGCTGTTACTTTTCGTTTCTATAACTATTAATAATTATACGAAATATTTAACGATAGTAAACAATTGATACAAACAACAGAACTGATACATACTTCAACTGCCTCGCGTTTAATAAGTATATGCCAAAAATGGTTTATAGTTACTGAACATATTTATGCTGACGTGTTTAACTAGTAAAAACGTTGCAGGTGATGATATTCTGAAAATTTACATAATAATTGGAACAGACTGAAATGAGTTGGAGCAATCAGTAAACCTAAAATTGAAATGCACGTTGATAAGTCTGATGGCTCTAACTTGGCTAATTTTTGAGATACCAACTTGATACTCTGTATAAAAAGTTCAAAATACAGTTTTAATTGCTATGCTAAGTTTTAATTCCATAACATTGAACATTTTCCAAAATAAACCAGTTACATGAATGGACGAGATGACCAATTTCTGTAAACGAAACACAAATTCATACTTAAGACAGCCCAGATTTCGTCAATATACACTATATTGTCTTCATTCAATTCGTTTAATAGATATAGTTGTAGGCTTCTGTTTGAACAAAACTTGCTAAAAGCTTTAGTTTCACAGTAAACTACAAATAATAATTCACCTCCTTTGTTAATGCGGTCTCCGCTGAAGATGATGTGCTTAGCTCTTTTAAACTAGGCCTACCGTAACACAACTGTGCTGGTTGTGATGGTATTCTTTCAAAAATATTAAAAACTTCTTTTACCATTAGTTTTAAAGTATTAAATATAATAATCTGCAATATGAACAAAAGAAACTTTAACAGTCCAAATATACTTTTATCAAACTCGGATAAAAGCAATTAACTCATATTGATATAAAAAGCCTTGAAGTTTCTTGAAACAGTTTAAAATTTCTATTTTACATTATTTTTAGTCGATAAATATCAAACGTAAAGTTGGAAAAACATATTTTTAACAATTTCTTAGTAGCAAGAGGCAAAAATGTTGTTAACTCCGTCGGCTTTTTGATAATGCAATATATTTTTCATGGGTTGACATGTTTATAAAAGAAAAGTTTCTAGTCTAGTAATATTCAAGATATTAACAAATAGACATAGTGCAGGTACTTTGGGAGTGTAATAAATCTATTATGACAATCAAATCGGACGGATGAGATACAATGGCACCCTTTACCTGCTAAACTTCCCAGAAGTAAACCTAAAGGTGACCTGCAGAACAAAAGGAAACAAACAAAGGCAGTTATTTTGAAAAATTTCTAAACCCGATTTGCAGTGATCTGTTCCGTTGTGTTAAAAATAGGGTCTCTGTATTCTTTGTTTTATTTTATTTGCTGAACAAATGTTTGAAACATTATTAATTTGACTCACTAAACAGTTATGATTTTAAAATTTGAAACTTTTGAGAACTATAATTCAAGAACTTAAATTCAAATTTGTGAAGGGTTTTTATTTATTTTTTAATTTGTATAGGCGAAAGCCCTGGGTGGTTACCATTGCCTATTTGTGAAGTTCTTATTTCACCAAAGTAATACGAAATGTTGCTTTAAATGAAATAATTTTAGACGTAAAAGAGGGTTTAAGTTTGTTTAGCCAATAATTATTAAAATAATTCAAGGGTTATACCTTGATTATGCTTTATAATGAAAACACTTATATTACTTAGCAAAGGTTATTTATTATAAATAATGATTCATAATAATTAATGTAGTGAACTACAGGTCTTGCACAAAGTAGCCATCTTGATTGTAGTGGATATACCACAGATCCATGTATGTTGTCTATGATCAAGTACATACTATTTTCATGAGGTTTATCTAGTTTATAATTTACAACATTACATCAACATCTTTCTCTCTGATAAAATAAAAGTTCTTAATCTTTACATGATTGACTAATAATGTTAGTTTATGATATGACACTTTTACAAAATAAACTTTACAATAAGGTAAATAACATTTCTAATAGCCAAGTAAATTATTGTTAAAGAAATTAAAGTGTAAAACAAGCAATACTGTTTACTAAAATACAAATTCAATTAAAATGAAACTATTTGATCTGCATATAGTTTGTTTAGGATTGTTAACTTGTCGTCATTTTTAATAATGTAACCATACATTTGTTTAATTACATTATTTTTTTTAAATCTAGTTTTTCTTCAAAACTTCAGTTACTAAAACTTCTGTTACTAACAGTATTAATTTTCCCATTAGAACAAGTATTTTTATTGAGAATATTTCCAGTTGGAAAATATATAATTAATTTTAAAAAAAATTTATATTTTTTACTATTTTCATCTTTTATGACATAAATCGTTTCTTTACTTATAAATTTCCCAGGAGTTCAAGAAAGTTCTAAAGGTTTTTTTTAAGTGCAGTAACATTATTGTCATTGACATTTATATTTGGTAAAGGCTTGGCTGTGTTATTATAATACTTTTGTATAGCTTTTTTGCTTCTTTTTCTTAGTGCTAATAATTTTGGTTTGACAAATTTTGACTTAAGATAAAACTACTATTATGTGGTAAAAAGGTATTTAGATTTCGAGAAAACAATAACTTGTTTTGACGAATGAAGGTTTTGCAGTATTTCTATAACACAATAAAGATAAATATGGATCTGTCTTATCATAATCACATTTTTTTAGCATAAGTATCCCTTTAGCTATTTTAACAGCTGCTAATGCTGAGCCATTTTTCAAGATCCGTCACTCACTTATTTCACCCAATTTTAATCCAAAATTTGAATTAGGGGGGGAGGAGAGCCCCCAGGGACATATACAATTTACAATAGAAATTATGTATCACATGACCACCTTTCCATTAAAAAAAAACAAGTTTGGTGGATTCAAGATGGCGGGTACATTTTTTGAAATCTTAATAAAATAGTATTTTTACATAGAGTAGGTTCCTCAACCACATCATCTGTCTTTAAATTTTCGTTATAAACGAAATATTAAACCGGTCCCAGACTTTTTCTACACAATTTAAATCTTGTAAGAAATGAAATGAATGGAGGCCAGGTCAAGTCCCCTCGCTTGGCCTCGAACTACCTGGCCTCCATCGGCACTCCCGTTTTGCTATTACTATAATTTCCAGCTCTCTAGCTTTAAGAGAAGATTATATTTAATTTGTATTGTTTTATGGGTTGTTATGAAAATTTCACCCCTTAGCAGCAGAGTATAAAATGCAATTATGGTGCACATTTTATACATATCTTGTATACACATCTTGTACATATCAATTTTCAGCTCTCTAGTTTTATGTATAATAATTAATTTGTATTGTTTTAGGGGTTGTTATCTCATTTTCACCCCTTATCAACATGCTACAAAATACAAATATGGTTCACTTTTTATATATATCTTGTATGAAATAAATGAACAAATTTCCAGCTCTCTAGTCTTAATAAATGTATAATAATAAATATTTATTGTTTTAGGGATGTTTTCAACCCTTAAATCAAAATGATTTAAAGCCTATGTCTCATTCCAGGTCATGATTTAATGTGCGCCAAATTTCAATCAAATCCATCCATACGTTTTGCTTGATTGACAGTCAAACATCCAAAGAGACAAAATTTTACATTTATAATATTAGTAGGATGTGACATCCTTAACGAAATTCATCTTCCTGGTGTTTTGTATGGTGTTTGTAGTCAGCCAATTTATAAGTGTATTTATGATGATTTTTTATGTATTTAAGAAATGTGGCCTATCACTGACATTCTTCTGTGATTTGAGACTGTACTGATATATTATTCTTTGTAGATATATTGTTTATTGATATATAGGTATCATTATAAAATTATTACTTATAATTTTATACCATTGAAGAAATTGTTAAATATTGCCAGTAATATATTGAAAGGCTAGTCTGTTTAGTCCCAAAGCATTTTGAGTGTTGCCTAAAACCTATTTATTGCTACTAGATATCATCCAGTATTTATTTTAAGAATTAAATGTCTTATTTTATATGTATAATCTTTTGACTTGGTACCTTCAACTTTTACTTTACAAAAGTATCTACGAGTATTGAACAAACCGTGTAGAATTGCTGTCACGTTTATTACCCCAGTATAACAAACTAAAGCTTGGAACTAGGGTCTAAGTCGGCTACTGTTTAGTCATAAATACCCAAGTGTGATTTGTCAATACACACGAAATAAGAAGAAACTTCAACACTTAAGCGTACTACGACTTCATCTCCAATAATATAATTATGTTGTAAAAAAGACATGTTCGTTTGATATGTAATCTATACTTATAAAAGCCAAATACCACTCATTGATTGTGACTGATCACAGTTTCTCAAAAACCATACCACCTAGGAACTTGAAATTTGGTACACATATATTTTTTCTTGGCACTAGAGGCGCATTAAGAAAGAATTTTAAAATATTTGGCCTGTAAGGGTTGAAACAACCCCTGAAACAATAAATATTGTTTGTTATTTATCTCAAAAACCTTACCTCCTAGGAACGTGAAATTTGGTACACGTAGGCCTATTTGTCATAGAGGCAAGAGGCGCACTAATAAAGGATTTTTAGATATTTGGCCTGTAAGGGTTGAAACAACCTCTAAAACAATAAATATTCTTTGATATATATCTCAAAAACCATATCTCCTAGGAACGTGAAATTTGTTACACTTATTTTTCATAGAAGCTAAAGGCACAATAAGTAAGGATTTTAAAATGTTTGGCCTTTAAGGGTTGAAACAACCAATAAAAAAATAAGTATTGTGTGTTAAAATTTTCTTTAACATAGAAAAATAAAATTTTGTACATTTATTTCTTATACGATACATATAAAAAGTAAACCAGTTTTACATTTTGTCACGTTTTGCTAAGGGGTGAAAATTTAGTAACAACCCCTAAAATTATAAATAATCATTGAATACCACCTAGGAACTTTTTTACACGTATTGCTCAATAGGGGCTAGAGGCGAACTAAGAAAGGATTAAAACAACCCCTAAAACAATAAACATTGTTTGTTATACTTTCCTTAAAGCTAGAAAGTTGAAATTTTTTATATTTATTTCTTACAAGATACATGTAAAAAAATAATCCAATTTTACATTTTATCACGTTCTGCTTAGGTGATATTTGGTACACATACTGCTAAAATGCGCTAGAGGCGCACTAATGTAGGATTTTAAAATATTTGGCCTTTAAGGATTGAAACATCCCCTAAAACAATATATGTTTTTTGTTTTCTTTCCGTAAAGCTGAAGTTTTGTACATTTATTTCTTACAAAACATATGAAAAGTAAATGAGTTGTACATTTCGTTTCGTGCTGCTAGGGATAAAAATGTGATAACAACCCCTAAAAACATTAAATATAAATTTATAAACATTCCTTAAGCTAGAGAGCTGACATTTTGTAAATATTTCTAACAAGATACATATAAAAAATAAACCAGTTTTACATTTTGTTACGTGCTGCTAAGGGTTGAAAATGTAATAACAAACCCTAAAAACAAAAAATATTAATTAGTATTCATTCCTTAAACTTAGAGAGCTAAAATTTGGCACTTATTAATTTTAAGAAAATATTTTAGACGTAAGCTGATCAAAACTATCCCGATCTATGCATTCGCATATTAAAGACGTATCTGGGTGATCTGCAAACATCCAGCTAAGGCTGTGATTTACCAGTATGTCGATTTAGGGGTTGAAACAGAAGAAGCTCTTCAATCTGAATTTTTAATTTTTTTATTTATTTTATTTATTTAGCACGCATATCCCGACGAAGACGATTGGTGGGCAGCCAGTGAACAATAAATACCAAACTAATTGAATGCACATGTTATAGTTCACTGTCGAGAAATAATAAATGAAAGAAAATGAGAGAAAATTATGAAAATAATTATGAATCATGGTGATGCAACAATCAAATTCCCTGTAGCGAAACACGGATATTCAGCTAGTTTATTTATATATGGATTGGTCAAATAAAATAATATACCAGTAGTTTTACACATCTGCTTGACTGGAAACAGTAATATTAATAATTAAGTAGCTATGCCTAATATAATATTAGTTTTTCCCATTACAAAACTGCCACTTTTTGTGTCTGACTTGTTTAAACCAAAATTTTTCTGATGGAAATTTAAAACTCTCTAGAATGCTATCCTTCATATTTTTTTTTTTTAGAAATTTATCACTGCTTGATTTATTGAACTTTATTATTTTTAACCACCATATTAAAATAGATGAACTAATGAGGTAAATTATTTTTCGTAACAAGAACTTTATGTTATTAAAACCTATACCAAATGTCCTACATAACCTACAACATGTTAAAAGCTGATTATATGACAATTTCAGGTTAGGCCTAGAATGGAAATACCTAATAATGTCATTAGAGTGCAAATCACTAAAATTGTTTAAAAAAAATAAATTATCAGTATCTATAAACTAGAAATAGGCTATGTTTTGTTGTGTATGTCGTTTATTATGTTACCACAAACTATTCATATACTATTTCAATGAAGGTTATATAATAATTAATTATTTAAGTAACATGACTTTGATGTTATAGTTAATCCTGAACCTATATTAAAAATAAATAATTAATTTCTTTTCTTTCTTAAAAATGTAGAGGAGGTCTAGTATTTCGTTTTGACCTTAATCTATTGAAACTAGTGAGATTATTTAAGCTGTATAGTTGTATTTTTTTTAGTATAATGGAAAAAGGTATAGTGGAATTTTATATCGAATTCAACAAAGAAAACGCACTGTTTTTTAAATAAAAAAATGAAACATAGAATCTATCATACAAAATATCGAAACAAGCAATGTTACCCTAATATTAGATAAATTATTAATATATTTTTAAATTTCATATTTTTATTTTTAATTTGATACCACACATATTAGACGTACAACTAATATGTTTTTACTCAAAATGATCGCTATATCATTCCTACTTGCATTTTGCATTCTTAAATTCTGCTTCTGAGCTCCTACTAAGGATCACAATGAATATTTTCACCTCTACTTAGAAAAAAAGAGGTCTTGAAAAAAGGTCTTTGGAAAAAAGAGAAATAAATGTTTCGAAATAAATTGGAATTATTACAATACAATTTTTTTATTTGTATTCAATTCATTAAATTTAAATAATGCATTTGTTAATTTTAAGTAGTATTAATTTTATTTATTAAATGCCATATACAATTGGAGAAGAGCGAGTTTTACTTATATGTCAATAGTTTTTGTGTTAAAATAAATTTAATAATAAGACACTTTATAATAAACATAAAGTGTAGTGTTTGTTTCCTTTGATCTTTATTAACGCATTCCACCTCTCTCGAAAGTGTAATTGCTTGTTTAAATATTATTAACAAACACTCATCAACATTTCATATGCAGAGTATTCATAAAGTCCCTTAAACCCCCTCATTATTTTTGTTACTGAAAATAAGCTAACAAAACTTTGTATATATCTTGTGTTGCATAACAAGACACTTTTTTTACATATCTGACCCTCTATGATTTGGGGGGCTTGAGGGGGCAACAATTTCAAATATAAAGGTAGGTCATGTAATACACCATCGAAAAGCTTATTAAAAGAGAAACAGAATGGCGAAAACTAGAGCTTAATATCTTACTTCGTTTCAAAGTAATGGACAATCAAAGTTCTGTAAAATAACATACAACCTTCTTACTCCTAATATTAAAAAATTAATAACCTGCTTTGATGTTATGATAACAATATCATTTTCCAGAACTTTCATTGTCCATTACTTTGAAACAAAGCAAGATACTAAGCTCTAGTTTGAGCCATTCTCTTACTCTTTTAATAAGCTTTTCAATGGTGTATTACATCACCTACCTTTATATTTGAAATTTTTAACCCCCCTCAAGCCCCCGTAAAATCATAAAGGTTCAGATATGTAAAACAATTGTCCTGTTATGCAACACAAGCTGTTTTGATGTTATGGTAACAATATCTTTTCCAGAACTTGCATTGTCCATTACTTTGTAATGAAGCAAGATACTAAGTTCTAGTTTGTGCCATTCTCTTACTCTTTTAATAAGCTTTTCAATGGTGTATTACATTATCTACCTTTATATTTGAAATTTTTAAACCCCCCCTCAAGCCCCCCAAAATCATAAAGGTTCAGATATGTAAAAAAATTGTCCTGTTAAGCAACATAAGCTGCTTTGATGTTATGATAACAATCTCATTTTCCAGAACTTTCATTGTCCATTACTTTGAAACGAAGCAAGATACTAAGTTCTAGTTTGCGCCATTCTGTTTCTCTTTTAATAAGCTTTTCAATGGTGTATTACCTATTTTATTGGCATTTTTAACCCCCCTCAAGCCCCCAAAACCCTAAAGGTTCAGATATGTCAAAAAATATGTCCTATTATGCAACACAAGATTTGTACTAAGTTTTGTTAACTTATTTTCAATAACAAAAATAATAAAGGGGGTTAAAGGGATTTTATGAACACTCTGTATATACTGAACAATCTAACCAATAACAATTCCATGGCAGGAATAAGGTCTTTTTGGTGGAGAACAGTGAAAGAATGAGATGGTGATAAAACAAAAAACTACCACTCAGCATGAAAAAAAACCATATTTTTATAACTATTTTTTTACGAGTTGGTTTCGCCATGTATATAAAAATCTCTAAAACCACAGAGTTTTTGAACATTTTGTTGAACTATTCTCTGAAATAGAATAACTAAATGGGATTTTAGCATGTTTTGTGCAGAAAAACTGGAATAAAAGAAATCTTTCATATAGGCCTACCACTTAAAATGTTAGATATTTGGAAATAAGGAGCAAAAGTTGGGTGGGTTATAATCTAAAGTAATTGTATAAGTGGTGCTAACGTAATGATTGGTTAATTTACTCTAAAACAATTTTTAATAATAGGACTGTATATTTTGATTCTAGGAAGAATAAATGCACAATAAGTTATTGATACTCCACAAACCCGTAACTATTTCATATGAAGTATTTGTAATACATCCTTCATTTCATTTAAATTTGTAACCAATGTTTCCTTTTATTAGTAAAGTATATGATGGGTTCCTAGATTAATTAAATATCGGTAAACTTGCATAATTGTTGCAAACTTAATCTATATAACTGAATTTTGAATGAACATATACTTCTTTAAAACTATTCATATAGGTATTGCATTATTTAACAAACTAAGTCAAATTTATTACTGATAGGCAACCATTTTTGACATGGTTAAAACATAAAAATCGTTTCTAAACTTCGATTAAAAAGTTTAACGCTCTAATTGGAGTAATGTTTGAGGTTTGTGAATAACTTGTGTAATTTATAATATATTGCGCACATTCAAATAATGAAAGCAAGCAACACCCTCATCTAAGGAATTGACAAGAACGATTGGACTGAACCCTTAGTTAGAAAAGGTGCACTTGACGGCAACATGGGATGTGTGAAATCTGGCAACATTGTCGCCCCCGACTGAAGGCATAACCGTAAATGTTGTAGTCTAAAAAAAATAATATTTTTGAAGCCACATAAGCACCTGACCCAGACTAAGGAAAATATAGAAAACTGCCGTAAATACAGGGCCGGTGCAAGGGGTTTTTCCTGAACATGCGAGAGTCATTTTTGGCGCCCCCTCTCTATACACAACAACCCCTCCCCCCACCCCTATATTTGTATATGTATTTATATATCTCCTTATTGCAATAAAAAATGGGTAAATGTATAAAAATTGAAATTATTTAATTATATAAAATCAAATTAAAATATAACATCTAGCAACACTTTTAAAAATAAAATAAAATATAAAATATTTTCTATACATATACAGTGTATTATGTATATGTATATATATATAGCATCGGTCTTAATGACCTTCAATAAATATATGATAAAATGGAAAGTTAAGTAGGGGAAGTGGAATACTGAAAACATCAAATTAATCATATTACAATATTTATTTTACATAATTTTAACTTTTTAACATCAAAAGGTAACATTGTAAGATTAACATTACAATATCACAAGTCAATTTGGTAACATCATGACAACGTGGTAAAGGTAAAGGGTTAGGTATAATTGTCAATAAGATAAGGTAACATCGGTAATTCGATAACATTGTAAGATTGAGGTTAATGTTAAGTTTTTACATTAATATCACATACACATACAAGAAAGAAGTTAGTATAAAATGTACGGCAGTCTCGTATTTAGGGGGGCAAATTTTTCACTGAAACCAAAGGGCGCCGATTTCGAATGGTTTGCGCCTTATACAGTACTATTTGTACCTGTACCTGATATTGTCTATCCATAAACAGGCACCAAAAAGAAATAGGGCGTTTCCGCGTTTCTTTTAATTCCCGAAAAGGGGGTGGCGTCTTTAAGAGAGCGAATTTTTCACTGAAACCAAAGGGCGCCGATTTCGAATGGTTTGCGCCCTATACAATACTATTTGTACCTGTACCTGATATTGTCTATCCATAAACAGGCACCAAAAAGAAATAGGGCGTTTACGCGTTTCTTTTAATTCCCGAAAAGGGGATCGCGTCTTTAAGAGAGCGAATTTTTCACTGAAACGAAAGGGCGCCGATTTCGAATGGTTTGCGCCCTATGCAATACTAGTTGTACCTGTACCTGATATTGTCTATCCATAAACAGGCGCCAAAAATAAATAGGGCGTTTCCGCGTTTCTTTTAATTCCCGAAAAGGGGGTCGCGTCTTTAAGAGAGCAAATTTTTCACTGAAACCAAAGGGCGCCGATTTCGAAAGGATGGCGCCCTAAACTAGTGTATGTGGTCTTTTGTGTCCGTAAAGAGGCGCCAAAAAGAAATATGGCATTTATTTTAATTCCCGAAAAGGGCGGTCGGGGAAGTCGCGTCTTTAGGAGGGGGGGCGAATTTTTCACTGAAACTAAAGGGCGCCGACTCTGAAAGGATGGTGCCCTATAGTGGTGTAGGTTGTCTGTCCCTAAAAAAGCGCTAAACAGAAATAGGGAGTTTCTTTTAAAACCCAAAAAGGGCGGCCACGTCTTTAGGCAAACATTTTTCGGTGCAAAAAAAAATTTCGGAAAATTTTGAAGGCACCTTGGTCTTGAACTTTTTGTCCGCATGTTCCGCATGGTCCTTGCGCCGGCCCTGCGTAAATATTACAACAGAGATACTTTACTTGGTTAACAAACAAAAGGGAAGGGCATGGGAGACCTCAGGTCATAGTGAAGACAATGGTTTTAACAAGGGCGAGTTTGACATGTATTCTAGCTGATCATTTAGTTTTAGGTGGTTTTAAAATAAAGGAAATAACAATTGGATTGAACTAGTACAATATTTCTGACTCTGAAAGTGATAATTTATAAATACAAATGCTCCAAGTTCCCTTCCAAACCGTTTATTAAAACATTTATTGAGGTTATATAAAATATATAGTTAAATTAATTTTTTAATATTATTTTTCTTTTTAAATTTTAAAGACGCTGATCACTACAAAAGTAGGTAGTAGGGGGAAATGATCAGGTGTTAAAAAAACGTATTTAAAGTCATCAGTCAAACTAGAGCCGATATCAATTATCAAACTATCGTTTACCTTGAGAAATGAATTTTAAGCCAGTATCATGTAAATTAACAAACCGGAATCTATTTAATTTGTGCGTATGCAATCCTGACAGCTTTAACGCCAAATGAAGATGATATATTTTTAAAGACAGGAAAAGGTAAGGTTACGCACAAGGTGTACATAAAAAAGCATTGTATACAGTTTAAAGAATAACATAAAAAACATTAAATATTCGTCAGTACCTTTGTACCAAATATGGCCATAACCTCTACATTAATGTATCGGATCTTACTTGAAAGATGTTTTAGAAAACTATTTCAAACTCTGTATAAAACGGAAAGCACAATTTTAAACTATTCACAGAACACATATAAATACTTTATTTGTACGTGTACTAAATTTCATTTTAATTTATTATTAAATTTAAAAGAAAAATACATTTAACTGACAACGCGCAAACCACTAAATGTATAAATAAGCAACATTATGAAAAACTAAAAACCGACAATTGAAAGATGACACTTACATCATTCGAATCTTACTGTGGCAAAGACATGAAAATTATGTGTGTATGTTGCCGTTAAGGCAGGTAAAATAAATTAAACATAATTTTCGGTTATTCCTAGACTGATGAAGCAAGACATATTTCTTGAATGTAAATATTTATTCATTACGATAGCATCAAATTGAATAAAATAACAGATAAAACAGTTGATTCAGATGTCCAGCTTAGTGAAAAATAATATTTAAATTTAGGCCTAGACTGAACCAACACACACAAATAAATAAAAGCTTGAGTTAAGGAATTTAAAAATAAGAAACAACTATGTTACATTCTAATTAAAAATAAATAAGACGTATTAGAATTTGATAGTAGGCCTAATTATTTAAATAATCTGTTTGCATTTGCTTCTACATGAGTCACCGAGGGTTTGACGAGTGAAGCGAACAGGGGGCGGAGCCCTCTAGTATCTAATAAATGTACAACTAATAAGTACGTTATAATATGTCACTGAAGATGACGACTTTGTCGTTGAAACGTGTTTGACAAATAAACGTATTTTTGTGAGGATTGTGTTCTGTATTTTATTTTTACTTTTACTTTTAGAAACAATACTTTACTTTCAAAAGTGTTTGAATTTTCTTGATTTTCTAATAAACTGTTTAAATAACTGTATTTATTTGTTTATAATATTGCAATGTTTAGTTTATTTCTCTTAGCCACCAAAATCATAAATACTATTTGACACGTGCGAATATTTCACAAGTTAGGAGCAGACCTACACTTACCTAATTTAATACGTTGATTTAATTGAGTTAATTACGTTTATTTATTTACGATGGATTATAAATAAAAGTTTTCATATAGAATTTTAGTTTGTATACAATCTAACAGCAGTCATGCTAGTTAAACAGATTGTTAATAGATGTCGCCTTTCATTAGGAACCATATAAAGTATATTACAAAAGAGTTTTTAATCAATTTTTGTAAGGAAAACATGAATTTTAAGCTGTTTGTCTATTTTCGTGAATAGCGGGGAACAAAAGCTTAAAATGAAGTTTGAATAATTAATTTTGATGGAGAATTAAGGAAGATATCGCTTAGCGACGATAAACACCTTTGAGAAAAAATATCTGTATTAAGGATACTATGAGAAATTAAACTGTACAATTTTTGTATGCTCAAATTGTTGGACAGTTCTGTTTACTGCCCTACTCTGAAATTAGTTAATAGAAATTCCTGGTTTCCAACAAGAACCAGCTTTCCAATAATAAGCTGCATTTTGCTATACAAAAATGCCTTGAAACAGCTAAAAATGGTTAACTTATATTATTTGTAGTCAATAAATATTAAACGTAAAGGAGAAAAAACATATTGTTAATAACTTCTTAGTAGCAAAGAGGCAAACATGTTGTTAACTCCGTCGGCTCTTTGATAGTACAATAAATCTTTTATGGGTTGACAAGTGCATAAAAGAATGGTTCTAGTCTAGCAATATTCAAGTGGAGTGTGCAACTTGCGTGAAAATCTCGCCGTTTGTCTCCCTCCTCATCTAGAAGCTTTAGTGTGGATTTCCTAAATTGAAAAAATGTTAATTTTGATGTTACATACCAAATACGGGCAATTTTACTAACATATGTATGCAATCTAATATGGATCAGACATCGGAAACACAGTCTCCCCGTTTGACATTGTGTGAGTGTGCCTCGCCATTCGGTACGTCCTACAAGTATGTGTGTGTGTGTGGATGTATGTGTGTAAATAAATTTTTGTCGTACAGTTTCTCAAAAACGAATCAACCGATTGAATTCTACGACATGTCATTCGAAAGGGTGTATCAAAACTTAGATCTGATTAGATTTGAGAGTTAATCCATCGAGCCAATCCGAAGAAATTAAAAAAAATAACCTAAATTTTTTTTGAAATTTTTATGTTTTTTAAAAATAACTTTTAAGCGTGCTAAAAAATCATAATAAAACCATGTATACATTTTTTGTGCTTAAAAAACTGCGTCGACTGCTTTTTTGAAAATGAAAATCGGACGACGCATTCAAAAGTTATCGTTGTTTAAAAATTCAAAAATTTTGGTTTTTTGGTATTTTTTTAACATATCTTCCAGATTTCTCAACCAATCA